>JAWDJX010000188.1:0-12936 GCA_033117895.1 Extremus antarcticus | reverse complement strand
ATCGATTCTACTTCGTATCCTTAGCCTTAAGAGATTCCGCTATTATACGCCTTACTTTACTATCTATTAAAGTACTACGAGCCCGAGATCTACTATAGGATTAGCTACGAATAGGAGAGTTACTACGAGATTTACTACGAGATTTACTATAAGATTTACTACGAGATTTACTACGAGACCTACTAAGTATAATAAAGGGAGTTATAGTACGTCGGCTATTAGTACGACGCCTACGTTTATTAGCTTACTCGGTTAGAGTATCGTCTAGTCTATCCGCTATATATATATCTTTAGCTAAAAGGCTCGTCTATAGGTTAATCTCGATCTTATCGTCCTCCTACTTCCTTAGAGCTATATAATACGTTAGTAGGAGTACTCTTGTACTCGACTATTAGGCGGACTTACCTAAGAATATCTCTAGTATCTTTCGTAGTAGCTCCTTTCTAAGCTTACTAGGTAGAGCTTAGAACTACTTAAGTATAGTATCTAGATTATTCGTATCGAGCTAGCGGAACTATACCGACGGACTAGCTACGAAGGTAGGCTAGTCGTATATCTCCTACTATTAGCTAGATATTAAGTAGAAGAGACTACTAGTTTTACTAAGCCTAGGATAGTACGGCTTATAGGGTTCTCCTAGTACTTATTTTAGAGGCGGCTTAAAGAGGAGTATCCGGTATAGCTATATAATAGAGGTAAACGGTATTCCGGATTCTCCTTAGTATATTAAAGGCAATAGTAATATTACTAGTCGCTTAGCTATTATAATAGAGCTAGTAATCTTAATACTATTAACGATAATAATAGCTACGTTAACGAGGTTTATTAGAGGCCGCGTTTAAACTATATTCTATAGGATAATAGGCTAGTTAGCGAAGGTAGCTCGTAGGCCCTACCTTTACTCTCGCCTAGACTATATCGCGGTATCGTCGATATATAGGTTCTTTAGCGCCTTCCTAGTTAGTACGCTAGCGGTACTATTTATAGTATCCGTATTATTACTAGAATTAGCCCTTCGCCTAGTACTACCTATATTACTAGGGATAGGTAGGTAGCTATCCTCTATACCGTTAGGCGCTAGAGTTACTAACTCGTTATCGTCCTCCCTCTTTACCTTTAGCCGAACTTTCCTCCTTAGCCTTACGTACGTATCCTAGAGTATATACTAAAGCGCCGTCTTATATAGCTTATTATTAGTTATAGGGTCTATAAAGTCGCTATAGAACTACTATCCTTCCGACTAGAAGTACGGGCGATTAAATAGATATAGCTTTTAAGTAAGTATCTCGTCTTTAAGTTAAATACGCTTCTAGTAGGTAGGAGTACCCTACCTAGGTATAGCCCTAAACTCCTAGCTCTAGCGCTTAATTAAGAGTATTAAGTAGTCTTCTACCTCCTTAGCTTCGGCTATTTCCTATCCGAAAAGCTACTTAATAAAGGGGTATTTCTACGCTCCTTCTAATATACCTCGGATAAAAGGCTAGGTCTAGGTATTATAGTTAAGCTCTTATACTAGTCTAGCTAGAGGGCGAGCTAGTAGAACGGCTATCTAAGTAAACTCTTAACGCGGTAGAAGTAGTCGTACTACGCGGACAAATAGTACGAACGAGCTTAGAGCGCGACGATAAATCCGTAGGTAGTAAGGCGATTGCTAAAGAACTATAATAATACTAATATTTCGAGGTAGCTAGAAATATATAGTCGTACGTATATATTTCGTAAAGTAAGCTCGTTATTTATAGTAATAATAAATAAAGTATAGTAGTAGCTTTAGGGGTCTATACTAAGCCTAAATATATTAGTAGTTAGGCTAATAGTCGAGTAGATAATAGGTAAACCGACGTACGTATAAGATTAACGATACTATAGGTAAACGGATACGTTATAAAAGTAACGGTAGAGAAGCTCGCTAGTAATAGTAAAGCTAGGGCTATAAGCGAGGTTAGAAAGGGGAGATCGGATAATTAAACGAATACTTATAGTATAATCGGTACCTATTCTAAAGTAGTAATTACTCGTTATAATAAGGAGATCGCGGCGGTAACGCTAAGTTATATTATATTAAATAACGAGCCGACTATTAAGTAGATAACTAGTAAATAAACGCTCGTACGTAAGTATATAAGGGAGCTAAAGACGCGTAAGCTCGGTCTTAGTAGTAGAGGTAAGTCTTAAGGTATAGTTAGTAAGCGTAATATAGGGTTAGTAATATAGTAGTAACTAGAGAGTAATTATATATAGTAATATAAAGTATTACTCGTATTAGCGGAAAGGCCGGTACCTTCGAGATAGTTCGACGGAGGGTAGAGGGCGTCGATAAATTAAATAGATAAGTAAGGCTTTAGTATAAGCTACGAAGTCCGCTTAACTATCGAGTAGACTACGGATTATAACTACCTCGCCTATAAGGCGTAATAAGGTATCCCTATAATCGGCTACGTAGCTACTAGCGTATATATAGCGTATTATATATAACTTACTAGGTAATAGATAAGCCTATAGGTAAGCGACCTATATATATAAATAAGGGAAGTTAGTCTAACGCCGGAACTATTAGGTAGAGAAAGGGAGGTAGTAGTAGTAATATTAGCGTATCTATAAAACTATATTAATAGTAAGCCTCGTCGTTAGTCGTAATATTAGGAACTATAACGAGCGTAATACGAGTAGTAGCCTAAGAGGTACCTAATATATAGCTCCGCTAAATAGTCGGTTCGATATAAGGCTAAGACGTAGGTTATAAGTAGCTATATAAGAACGGTAAAGGTTAGGGGGATCTCCTACTATACGCGAGTATTACTATCGATAGGAGACTAGGGTTCGGGGGTAGTATAACGAATAGGAGGGAATATAGATAGCTTAAAGAGGAACGTAGCGAGTATTATATACTCGCTAGTAGTATAGCTAGGTAATTATTAGGTTAATTATACTTAGAACTCCCTCTTAATACGATAGTAGTATACTAGACGCTTACGTCTTCTCCTATAGGAAGTACGCTATAGATAACGTCGCTACGTTTACTATATACGATATATCGCCGTCTCCTTTCTACCGATTATAGGACTAAGGTTTTAGAGTTCGTAGGGTCGTTTAGTATCTAGTCGTAGTACGTAGACTATATATAGTACCGCGATATAGTAGAATATATAAGGATAGGTATATTGTTCCTAATATATAGCTAGAGAGATAATGTAGTAACCGTAGCGATAGAGGAGTAGTAATAAGGTACTTTACGAAGTAAGGTTAAATACTAAGAGGTATAGTCTCGTCTTGTCTCTATACTATATAAGTAGACGCGTAGGACGCGCCTTTAAGGAAACGACGCCGCTACCTATATACCTAGTACCTCGTAGCTACTATTATACTACGCCTACGATACCGTCGTTAATAGCGTAAAGTCTTCTTGCCTAGGACGAGTAGTATATACCTATAAGATATACGAACGAGTCCTTAAAACTTATAAAGTATCGGCTTCCTCGCCTAAAGCGCTAGAGGACTTAAGACGCGTAACGGCGATAATTAATCGATAGTATACTTACTAGCCTTAACCTTAGTAGCGAAGTATATCTAGGTTTCTACTCTATAGTTAAGGTAGTCGTAATTATAAGCAGCTAGAATTACTATACCTTCCGCTCGAGGGCCTTAAAAGACGCGATATAGTAATAACTATTCTTCTTAGTCTCCTTAAATCTAGATATAAGGTATCGCTTCCCTAATATAGTATAGCGTATATAGACTAAAGCCGGCTTAATCGCCTTTTAGGGCCTAGTATATAAGATTTACTATAATATCTAGTAGCGGAAGGGGGACTAGCCTATACTAGAGTCCGAATTAACGGTATCTAAGCTAGATAGTATAGAAGCCGTTATTAGCTCTATATCGCCGACGTTACGGGCAATATAGGTAGCAAATACCGAACGACTAGCTCCGAAATACGTATAGCTAGATATAATATTAGTCGTAGGTAAGGATAGTAGTTAGAAGGCGATATACTAACTCTATAACGTCGCTTCTATAAGGGTAAGTACCTCTAGCTACTTTATTATTAAGATAAATAGCCTCGAATTTAAGCGTTTTATTATAAAGATAGAGGCTATAAACTATTTTAATAGTCGACTTAACTAGTTAGCGTAGGATATATCCTATAATAGATCTTCTACTAGCCGCTAGTACGAGTACTCGATTATCGATAATAGCCTATAGTAGATTATAGTAATTAGCTATATACTAACGAATAGTTAACTACTTATATTCGTAGTATAGCCGTAAGATATAGCGGTAAGCTAGGGTAGAGAATTATAGACTTCCGTCGCTTATATAACTATACCTATTATTAGCTCGACGTCGGCCTATTAGCCAACTTTTACTATCTAAGTACTAACTAACCTAGGCTCCTTACGATCGAAGCTAGTTACGGAGGAGCTAATTATTAGCTTATATAATATTAAGCTCTATACGTATAGCCTTTATCCTCTACCCGACTTCCTACTCTACTTCCTACTCGACTTCCTACTTACCTTATAGTACCTACTATACGGTCGTCGGTCTCGTATATAAAGATATCGCTAGTAGTACTACTTTACTACCCTAGTCCGAACTATTAGTACGTAGTTAAAGACGGTAACCGTAATTCTCTTACCTTAAAAGAATAGCTAGTTCCTTTTAACCTATAACGAGCGTAAGTATACCCTTTCGTAACGCTAGCGGTATACTTATGTTACGGGCAGATGCTAGAACACAGGTGATTAGAGGAAAGGGCGCACAGGTACGTGCATGTCTCGACGCTGAGCGAGCGAGACAGTGTAGGAGCCACGTAACACTGCTCGACTGCTCGACAGCGAGATAGTGAGCACTGCTCGACTAGCTCGTCGCGAGTCTGGCGAGCTAGCAACACTCACTTAGGTATATAGGAACCAAGGATGTCTTCGACATACTTGTGTTCAACTCATGTTACAATCTTACTAAAAGGTCTACAACCATTCACAGTACATTCGAGTTATCTTACCTAAACACCTACTGCCACCTACTCTTCAAAGAAGCACTTACGTGATACTACTTGTAGGATCGCAACACTTTGAACACCCTCAGAATGAGTACTACTGGCAGTATACGAGGCTTAGGCCATAGAGACGAAAGCGCAGCTCCGACAACCGATCGTAGGACCGACAGCAAGACCAAGGTAGACTTCTTCTATAGAGACCGCAACAAGTTGGACGACTAGATTAACCAACTCTTACTCTACTTTGAGTTAGACGGAGTTGCTTCCTATAAGAAGAGATGCCTTATCGCGACGATACATCTCCGAGGGGAAGCTCAGCACTAGATGAGACTAAGGACTAAGGACTTCATTATGCATTAGAAGGACGAGAGTAGAATCTTTTCCAACTTCGTCAGATTCTACGATAAGATGAAAACGATTTACGGATTTAGCAACGAAAAGAAGGTCGCAATCCGCATCGTTTAAGACATCGTTTAGCGAATATTAGTATCCTAGTATACGGCTAAGTTTAAGGAATATTCCGATAAGACTAAGTAGGACGACGACGCCTTATACGTTATATACTATAAAGGTCTTAAGGATAACGTAAAGGACGAACTAGTACGTACGGGAAAGAACGAAACAACGAACTTAGACACGCTCATCAAATCATCGATCGACATCGACGATCGTCTCTACGAGAGAGCTATAGAAAAACGACACACAGGTCAAGGACGCGGACGTACTAGCTATGTTCCGACTAGCTAGTCTAGAGGGAACAAACGACGCGACCCTGACGCTATAGAAATCGACGCTACCTAACGAGTGCCTAAGAGAGGACCGTTTAGGAAAGCTAGAGGCAAGGGAAGACCTTAGGGTAAGAAAGACGGAAAAACCGACGAGTGCTATAACTGTTACAAGAGGGGACATTATATACGTAACTACCGTAGACTAAAGGTGCGGCTACAGTAGTAGATCAACGCGATAATCAGACAGGAAAATGAGTCTCCTACCGATAAGACTCAGGACACGGCTACGCCCTCGACAAACGATCGAGGAGGGTACAACAATCTTACGGAGCTATAGATCGCGGAACCAAATTACGCTATCTATCGCCGATACCCGCCCTTTAGGTGGCATGTAGGATTAGGGAAGAACCAATAGGTATCCGAGGATTTCGACCAACTAGAAGAAATAGATCGATCCGGATAGCCTATAACTGATTCAGAGAAGGAGGAGTACGAGCGGCTTAAGAAGGCTGTATACCCCTAGCTTCCAAAACACAAACCCACTATAGAAATTAACGTACTTAAGGGGACGACTCCTATATCGGACAACAAAGAAACTCAGGAGCAACAACGTCAACTAATAGAAAGTAGACAGGAAAAGTTACAACGCTTTAGGGAAGGAATCGCCTTCCTAAAGCAACAAGTACGTAAGGAGCGATTCTTCTACGAAATAGACACATCTAGTCTTCTACATGCCTAAGTACTAGAACAACGCGATAAGGAAGGACGACTAGTAAAGGAAATCAACGTGCTCGAACGAATGACGTTAGAAGAACAGCTCGAGGAAATCGAGGATAAGCTAAACGACCTATACGTAGAACGACGGGAACTATAGGAAGACGTCGACAACATCCGACTAGAATGGCGCCAACTACGCGCGTAGCAGGGAGGTCACTAGGCCCGCGCTAGACTAGGCCAACTCACGGAAATATTACAACGACTATATAATCAAGCTCAGCAACAGCAGAACTAGCTAAACTAGCTGCTAGACTAATAGGAATAGATAAGAGCACAAATACGAGTATCGCGACTACAACGCGAGTTTAACGCTATAGAGCGACAGCTACAACAGTAGTCAAGGGATAACGGCAACTACGCCCGAGGAAGATCCCTACCTCCGTTTAGACGAGAGGACGCTACACTGTAAGAAAACATATTACTATCTCCGGACGAGGAGATAGGTAACGAATCGGATGAATCTCCGATCACACTAATGAACCTAGACGACGAACTCTCAATAGACGACTAATAGACGCTAGAAGCAATCGCCGGGATTGCCGACTCCGACGCCGAAGGCGAAACCACTCTAGAAAGTTCCGAGAGCGAAGACTCCGACGAAGACCTAGACGACTTAGAAATACTCAACATCTCGGTAGAAGGCCTACAGCTAATTATGAAAATGGCCCTCTACCTTATACGGAGTTACGAGGAGGTATTTCTAAAGATCGCCGGAAAACGACATTTACATTCTATAGAATTCGATAGGATAATAGGACAGCTACGATCTATATTCTGGAACTACCGATTAGTCGACACCGACTATAGTAGACACGGATACGTTAGAGAAGTGATACCTATCGGAAGTGTAGTCTTTAACTACGGGGACTATATACTTCCCGACGGGATAATCGTTAGTTCGCAAATGAGAGAACGAGTACGACTTCTAGATTAACGATACCGCGAGATCCTAACGTACTAGAACCAATACCAGAACGAGACGCTTACTCTCGAAGAAATGAAACGGAAGTGTAACGAACACATGCCACAATAGGCAATACTACTACTTCTACCTCTAGGACCGCTACTACTAGTATAGCGAGGAATGACCCTCGGTTACGTTAAGACTACGACAAGAGGATCATTATAGACGCGAATGATACAAGGCAAAGTTGTATTTAGACCTCGAAATAGACCCCTTAACTAGGAAATCTGTATCGAGGATTCTAATTCGCTAGACTACTATTCAAAAAACGAATAGGCCCTATCGGTACGAGCGACCGAAAGGAGCTATACAATACTTAAGCAGCAACAGGAACGGTTTTCCGCACAAATTGCATTGTCGACGGATACGAGATCCTTACTATAATAGACTCCGGAGCTAGCGGAATGTTTATCTCGGAACGACTTATACGACGACTCGGGATAGCTACCCGAAAGAAGAAAGACGGAGGGTACGAGGTAAGAGCCATCGACGGCTCTAATCTACCTAGTATAGACAGCGAAACAATGCCGCTACTACTCGCTTTCTAAGGACACTACGAGGAAGTTGTCTTAGATATCGTGCCTATAGCTAGACACGATGTCGTGCTAGGCACTCCTTAGCTTGAAAAGCATAACCTAGATATCGACTAGGTTAAGAGAGTACTCAGGTTTGAGAGATGCAGATGCGTTACTAATATCTATCCTAGAAGCCGGTAGCGTTCGACTCTAGATAAGGAAAGGCAGATCAACGAGATAAATCGCCAACCGCTAACGATACTACAGAGGGATAGCTCGGACTCTACAGACACCGATATAGGCCGAACCGGGTCATAGCGTAAGAGTAAAGGAGGAAATCACGCACCTCTAGGAATCCCTAAAGAATTCAAGAGATAGAAGCGACTCTTTTAGGAAGAGATAGGACTCGAGGCCCTACCTAAACACTCGCAATAGGACTATAAGATTAAACTCATACTAGGATCTAGGCCCCCTTGCCGGCTAATGTACCCGCTTTCTATAGCAGACCTCGAAGCGGATAGAGAATAGACTACGAAAATGGAAGGAAGTACACGAATACGACCTTCTAAATCACTATTCGCGGCACTAGTATTCTTCGTACCTAAGAAAGGAGGAAAACGACGAAAGGTTATCGACTACCGCGATCTAAACGAAATCACCGAGAAGGATCGCTACCCAATACTACCAATCGAACGAATAAACGACCATTTCTACGGAGTACAGTAGTACTCCAAGATCGACCTACGAGACGCCTTCTTCATAATCAGGATGAAAGAGGGCGAAGAGTATAAGACAGCGTTCCGTACGCGAAACGGACTCTACGAGTTTTTAGTTATGCTAATAGGGCTTACTAACGCACTAGCGACATACCAAAGGATGATTAATGACGTTCTCAGCGATCTCATTGACATCACCGTTATCGCCTACATCGACGATATACTTATCTTCACAAAAGGATCACGAGAACAGCACGTCAAGGATGTAGCCGCTGTACTCGAACGACTAAGCACGACTACCTTCAAGACTGCACCCGAGAAGTGCGAGTTCTTCAGGAAGGAAGTTAGTTTCCTCGGCTTCATTATAGGAACCGATAGAATCAAGATCGATCCTGAGAAGACAACCTCGATCAAGGAATAGCCAGTACCTAAGACAGTCAAGGATGTACAGTCATTCCTTAGACTAGCGAACTACAACCGAAAGTTCGTCAGGGACTACTCAAAGCTGGCCACGCCACTTACGAACCTTACGCGGAAGGACATCCAGTTCATATAGAGCAAGGTTCAACAGGAATCATTCGAACAACTCAAGAAAGCATGCTACGAAGCGCTAACGCTACGCATGTTTGACTCAACAAAACCTATACAAGTCGAAACCGACGCCTCCGACCTAGCGATAGGAGCATGCCTCACACAAGAGTTCGACGGGACTCGGCATCCGATCGCATACTTCTCGAGAAAGATGACACCTACTGAACAAAATTATGAGATTTACGACAAGGAGCTGCTCGCAATCGTCGCAGCATTACGACACTAGAGAGTGTACTGCGAGGGAGCTACAGGACTGACAATCTACTCCGATCACAAGAACCTGATATACTTTACGACAACAAAGGTTCTCACCCGACGGCAAGCACGATGGTTAGAGCTACTCGGAGAATACAAATTCGAAATCGTATACACTCCCGGAAAAGAGAATGGGCGCGCCGACGCACTTAGCAGACGAAGCGACTATATAGAAGGACATAAGCCGCAACAACACCGCATACTGAAAGTTAATCAGGACGGATCGCTTAGTGCGAACCCGTAAGAATTTAACGCAGCTATACGAGTGCTACGAGACAACAACGAAGAATTCCCGATATAGCATAGGAAACTTAAGGTTCCTTAAGACAAGGAACAAGAGTGTATACAGGACCACTATAACGGACTAGCTCTAGGACATCCTAGGATTGTACGAACCGTAGAACATATTAGGAGAAACTTCGTTTTCCTAGACATAAGGAAGAAGGTTTCTACCTACATTAAGAAGTGCGAAAGCTGCAACAAGAACAAGGTATTACGACACGTACAGTACGGGAATCTCTAGTTCAGAGAACCGCTATACCAACTATAGGACGAAGTAACGATAGACTTTATCGTTAAGCTCCTAAAGTCAGAGGATCCGGTAACAGGAAACAAGTACGATTCTATACTTGTAATGGTCGACCGACTAACGAAGTACTCATACTTCGTACTATGCAACGAAACTATCAACGCTAAGCAATTAGGTTGCCTAGTGCTTAATAGGCTTATTCGGTACCACGGCGTCCCTACGACGTTTATTACGGATAGAGACAAGCTCTTCACGTCAAAATACTAGAAGACTCTGGTATTAGCTATAGGTATAAAACACAAGCTATCAACAGCTTTCTACCTACAAACGGATAGACAAACCGAACGATCGAACCAAACACTAGAAGGATATCTGCGACACTACGTCAACTACGCACAAAACAACTAGGTAGCTCTCCTACTACTAGCCCAGATTGCACTCAACAACAACGTGTCGGAAACAACTAAGATATCTCCATTCTTTAGGAACTTCGGGAAGGATCTAAACCTGTTTATGACGCTACAACCGGGGCTAGAAGCAGACCGCGCTAGAAGCAGACGTAACGCAATTCAAGAAAATCTACGAGGAAGCAAGGACCGGAATACTGTATCAGTAAGAAGGCCTTACTAGGACAAGGCACAAGGATTCAAAAACGGCACCTTAGCTTAAGGAGGGGGATAAGGTCTTCCTCCTCACAAAAAATTTGAAGACTAGGAGAAAAACGAAGAAATTAGATCATATAAAGGTCGGACCATTTTTGATTAGCGATATCAAAGGACTAAACAACTACCGACTCGAACTCCTAAAGGATGTAAGGGTGCATCTAGTCTTTCATATATCTATGTTAGAACCAGCCGATTCGGGAATCCTACTACAAACTACATTCCACTTCGAACTATAGGAAGACGACGTCTTCGAGGTTGAGAAAATACGGGATTAGGATAGAGACTAATACCTTATAAAGTGGCAAGGATACCTAGAGGCGGATAACTCGTAGGAACTACCGCATCACATAGATACCTGCTAGGGAATAATTAGGGACTATTACCAAAGAAACCCTAGTTAGCACAAACAGAGGATACCGGAGTTAACGATACTCACCAAATTCCGCCAGTAGTTACGAAGAACCAAACCAATACCTAGTCGACTTGCTAGGAACCTTCCGCCGGAGCCGTACTAGCAGAGGAGGAACCGAAGTCGATAAAATCATTAAGCTACCTAAGAGTAGACTATACAGTAGGCGAAAGACCGACTGTCGCGTCCGCGGCAGGATAGTCCTCCTACGGATCTAGATCCTCTAGCTCTCTAGTAGTATCCATCGTAGACATCAAGCACTAAGCCTTCTTCTTAGCGCGCTTAGTAGCCTAGCGAAGAATCTTCTTGTTCCGCATTAACCGCGCTATGACCTCTACTAGTAGATCTTCATCATTATCTACCTTCTTCTAATAATCTTCCCGAGTTTTGTCAAGGGAACTCTAGGAAAGGTTTACGTAGGGTTTCCTAACGCGTATACACTCAGAGCACTTTGCTCTTAAAGAACTATCCATAATGGTACAGTAGTGACTAAATAGGAAGCAACGGTCGTAGGGAGATTCGGAGGGACGTCTAAGTCGTTGTATTTCAGATACAAGACGAAGACGATTTATTGAGGACCGAGACATGACGGATGGTAGGGAAAGAAGGGTATACGCTTACCTTTTGTAATCTGGCTCAGCCGAGACGGCTAAGCTAGGAGGGGGATAGTGTTACGGGCAGATGCCAGAACACAGGTAATTAGAGGAAAGGGCGCATAGGTACGTGCATGTCTCGACGCTAAGCGAGCGAGACAGTGTAGGAGCTACGTGATACTACTCGACTGCTCGATAGCGAGACAGTAAGCACTGCTCGACTAGCTCGTCGCGAGTCTGGCGAGCCAGCAACACTCACTTAGGTATATAGGAACTAAGAATGTCTTCGACATACTTGTGTTCAACTTATGTTACAATCTTACTGAAAGGTCTACAACCATTCACAGTACATTCGAGTTATCTTACCCAAACACCTACTACTACCTACTCTTCAAAGAAGCACTCACGTGATACTACTTGTAGGATCGCAACAACTTAGTACGAGCTATATTAGAATATACTTTGTAAACGGCCTCGTCTATAATACTATACTACCTATACTCTACTACTAGGATTACCTTATTAGATATATCTTTAATACGACCTACGTATAAGAGAGTCTTATAACGTCGAGGGCTCTTATACTTCTAGTTATTTAGTAAGATAAACGAGAGTCGGCGGATATAAGTATATATATACGTCCCTTATATAGGTAGCTACTACTATTAGCGAAGTAAAGGCTTCCGCTTAGGTAGAGATCGTACTAAGCGTAAATAGGTACCCGAACCTAGCGCTATATCGTCGAGTATTATTCGAGCTACTACCGATCTAGGTTTAATATAATCGGTAAGAGAGAGGTTATATAAAAGGATAAGAATAGTAATTAGGTAGTCGGCTCAACTAGATTTAGTAAGTCTGCTTAACGAGTAGCTTAATAGGCTAGTAGTAAACCGTAAGTAGAGATACTAACGCGGATATAAAGATAGTAGCGACGCGTAATTATCGGGCTAGAGGGTATAAGTAAATATAATACTAATAGTCGTAAAGTAAAGCGGATAGACGTAGTATATAGAAGCGTAGTTATCCTACCGTTTCTATATATACGACCTATAATATAGTATTAAATAGCGACGAAGAAAGAAGGAGACGACGTAGTAAAGGTACGGAGCCCCCCTCCGTTACTATATATACGACCTATAACTACGGTACTATAGAGGACGGGAGAAAGAGGTAAATTAGGGGAGGCGCTAAGGCC
>JAWDJX010000187.1:0-13007 GCA_033117895.1 Extremus antarcticus | reverse complement strand
GGATACCTCGAGTACAACCCGACACCGACGTGTATTCAGATCGCGAACTATATACGCGAGGTAGGTGTAAGCTAAGTATGTACACCGGGAGCAGCCTCGGGAGATTCTATGTACAATATTTTCCACAAGTCCGCTCGAGCGCCTCCACCCTTGCCGCATATGCTTTTGTGTCCTCATCACTGGCGGCGAACATATCTTGACTTCTCGGGAGCAGACTCCATCTCACCAGCTTGTGTCTGAGCTCCTCTACTGATACTCGCACATCTCCCTGGCCGAGACGAGGTTCCTCCTTTGTCCATCCATATGGCTGCCCACGGCTCCGACGCAAGATCCACGTGTCGCTAGGACACTGCGTCCTCGAGGACAACAACATCTCGTCCGCCACAATCGAAGTCTCTGTCAGCTGGGCTGCTATCCGATGGTAGCCAGCAAGACCATCGATACGAATCCATAGCTCCGCGCTCGCTGTGAGCTGCGTGATGTCTTGACCTCGTTGGCCAGAACGCCTGTGCCAGACCCTTGGACATTGCGAAGGTGAACCGTTATAGACAACGGAAACGCGAAATGGTACGGCGTCTTCTGTTGGATCAGTCGCGAAAGATGTTCGCTTCGGTGATGGCATCCCGACCATGAACAGCTCCCGGTCGAGCTCGGAGAGCATGCTTGTAACGTATGAGGGGCGGGGATCTGGGTAGAACACGTATGTGCTACGATGAACCAGACGATAGGGCGTCTTTTTGGTGATGTCTGAGACATGGTCCATAATGGCTTTCTTCTGCTCGAGCGTGCTAAGATGTGCAACCACAATGGCTTTGGGAGATGCGATGACTAGTAGGACGCTGCGATAGTCAACGCACGCGACTACAGTGCCGCGAAGGGACCACTTGTCGTCAGTGGCGGACACGGCCTGGTTTCTTTTGACGACCACTTGATGGCATCGATCTGCAAGCGTGATCTCGAACATGGCCAGGCTGGTCATGATGGTGCGTTCGTTCTGGGTAGAGTTCTAGAGTTCAAAGGAAGTGATGGAATGTGTATAGTCGGATTGCTGCACTTCATATGTGGTTTCTGGCTTCACGTGCAAGGCTTCTCGACCATTCAATCTTCGGTCCGAAGTAATGTCCCCTCCAAGTGGCTTGAGTGCATTGGTGATCCGAGCTGGCGTTGCAAATGCAGGGGAGCACTGACGAACTGGACTCTGATGGTCTCATCTCCAGTCATCGTTTCGACAGGCTCGAAGAGACAGATCACCTACAGTTACCCGCTTCCCCGCCAGACATGGTGCCTGCGCCTGCATTCTACACGGTGAGCGAGCCGTCGCTATTCGCTATCGCTCGATCCCGCGTTGTAGGTCCCTCCATATTCCTTTTAGTTTGACTAGCCCGAAGAGCGAGGACTACCAACAAGAGGCTGTTGAGTGCCGTGCGACCTAATCGGTCTGTACATCCTGAATGTGAAATGAAGCCTCGAGTTGGATCGGAGATACGGCTACCATGTTGAAAACTTGATTGAAGTGTTCCCTGTGACACAGAACAGACTCTGGCGCGTGAGGTAGCCTCAGCATGAACAGTCTGTGTCTACCAGAGGCTGGAAAGATTTGACCGCGAACAATTCGACTTGATCGGACCAGACGGCATAGAGATAGATCCAAAAGTATGGCCTGCCAATATAATTGTCGGGACCGAGATACAGTTGCTATTTCGGGAAGGAACCGAGGTGGCAGAAGGAGAGCAAGCGCAGAACCACCGTGAGCAAGCGCAAGATCAGAGGCAGCATGGCCTGGTGTCATACAGACTCTATTGGACGGTGAGCTCTCGCGGGCGGTAACAGGAACGCGAGAGCTCCCGATATATCGAACGTTTCGAAGTGCGTGGCAGGAGTCGACGCAAAATCTTCACGCATGGTTCGAAGTATTTCAGGTTCTCGATGAAGGTGAAGAGACTCGGGGTCAGGTGAAATTCCAAAGAGGTTGCTGTGGATAATCGCGCGGTCGCTGTCATCACGGACTTTGGCGAAGATTCTGTTCTGCTCCATGAGCCTTGTCGTCAGCTTGGCGTCTTTAGTAGACATCTTCGGGGAGAGAGTGTCGAGATATTGCACCGTGACCGTCTTGCATAGCGAGTATGCAGTGTTACGGACATGAGCGCCGCAACACGAATGATGGGGTCCACATTGTCTCGACAGAAGGCGGTCGAGACAGGGCAGCTCAGATACAGTATGTACAACTTTGGGGCGCGAAAGATAGCTATCCATATATTGCTCCTCGAGGTCAGGTGAGGTAATCTCTCAAACCCCAACAACAAGAGCACAGTAACCCGATGCTCACCGAAGGATGTAAACGGTTGGACGCCGAGAATTTCGTCGAAGCCCAGGTCCCGCGATGTGCTCTCGACGCCGCTCTGGTCTCCCAGCAGCTCAGTCTGCCGCAGCAGCCTCCGAAAGACTGAAGACGTATTCCATTTCTCGAGCTCCCATCCATCGACTGTGTGAATGGCTTACACCGTGTGCTAGCAGCACGACAGCACCTCGCCAAGAACGATCAGTGGTGGATCGCCCGAATATATTCCGAGGGTGGGTGACATCGTGGCCATGCTGCTTCCTGACTGACGATGCGCAGACGTCCCACGAACGTGTTCGGCTCAGACTGCGAAGGGTTGCAGCAATGAACAGTCGCATCCCGACGGAGCGATTCGACAATATCACCATATTGAAGACGGTGACGCCGAGCGACGGTGATGGGCCCGGATTTCGAAGAACAAGAGGGGGATCTATGGCAGTTTTTGAAGAAAAAGCGCTTTACGGCGGCTTTTGACGCTATGCTCCCATGGTCGGGGTTGTGGGTCACGACCGAATAGGCGCGTTGCGTCGGATCGTGAGGATGAAATGTGATGAGGTATGCGACGTTACGATGCGTCTGGAGCAAGCTGACTGCTGCAGGAGATACTGAATTTACCTTCGGCACATCATCCGCACGTGGTCTGTCATCCTCGCCGGCACGAGCGACCATTTACCAGTCGGGGCTATTGATACGATGGCTACGTATTGCTTAGGCACTTTCATGTAGAAGTTTACCCTAGGACAAGATTGCCGGACCCTGCTTTTCAATTGTTGCTCTCTGATAGCCAGCCATGTTGAAGGAGTTCTCGTGCAGTTTTTCTTTCTTCAGGGAGCCAACGGAGCATGGATTGCAGAAAGTCAACAATCTGTGCTTTGCTCTTGCCTTCAAGATGCTTTACTCGACTTTCAAGGGATAGAGCAGCAACCGGAGGGTCTACATTCCACTTCCCTAGTCACATGGCTCAACATCAGCGCACTGATCCAGCACATCTATTAGGCTCGTTATGGCAGTTGACCTACCATTCTCGTCGAAAAGACGGCTCGCATGTGGGCTTCTACGTAGGAACGCCTCGGATGGATCACCAAGTAAGCTTACCATCTCATTCACATGGTAGCGATTGTTGTGTAATCCCTCGGTGTCACAGCCGCTAAACAGATGCTCCGCCTCTAGCATTTCCCACAGCTATGAGCGCTCAGTAAACTGTTAAAAAGTATTCGAAAAGGAAACAGCTGACTAACCACACAGGCAGCATTCCAGATGTCCGCTGCATGACCCCATTCGAATTGCATAAGAATCTCAGGCGATTTATAAATCTCTGGTTGAATCTCGGCATAGGCATTTGGAGCTCCAATACGAGCTTCCCCGAAATCGCATAGAACAGGCACGCCATAGGCGTGCGCGCGGGGCCGTCGAAAAGGACGAGAAGCATAGATCGTTCTTTCTTCAGTGATGACTTTTCGAACACTTGGCGCCAGGGTCTCTTCTCTCTCGTAGTCTGCGAAGATACCTTCGTCTTCGACACGGAGCATGATGTTTGAAAGCTTCAAGTCTGTCGGAGAAACATTAGTGATTTCGAGTGGACAATCAATACGGTTTTCCGTACCACAATGTGTCACGTGTGCTTCTGTGTGGAGGAAATCAAGAGCCTCGAGTAAGCTTTTCATCGCAATTTTCGCCAGTTCTTCCGGCAGCGCTCGCGGCGTACTACCCAGTCTTTGGAAGGCAAAAAGCGTGCTTTGGAGCGGAGGATGGACAAGGCATACATGAACGTCTCCATTAGAGCGCACAATATCGAAAACGTCGAGCGCCTGTCGAATATTGTGACGTCCTGGATGCTTTGTAGTTAACGTTGCGAGATGTTCGTATGTTGCCTTCTCACGGTTGGTCCATCCGACGGGAGTCCTAAGATACACTTTCGCCACAACGTACTTTCCGCTCCTAGAAAACTTTGGGTCAGACCATTATCTTTCTCGGGCAAGCGTTGCAAGGTCTCTCACTGAACATCTCGACAGAACCACACTGTCGAGTTCGCACCGTAGCCTAACTTGCCAATTACTTGGTAGCGCGACTTGATCCTGTCTCCGAGATGAATAGGATAGAACTCTTCCGGATCGTAGCTCGGAATAGACTCCTCCTCGAAAGTGCTGCTGGACATAGCTTGTTTTCGTATTGTGACCACGTTCAGGGGAAATGAAGATGGTGACGCCCGTGACAGCCCCTGCGACGACGGACTCGCGTACTTGTGTTCCGGGAGAGATGGTCGCAAGGTTGCGCATCTGCTGTGTAGACATATATGATGACGAAGGATGCTGCGAGCGAAGGGCTTCAAGAGCATGTCTGAACGGACGAGACGTGCAGTACGACCTATACGTGATAGTCTTTCCATGAAGCGAACATGAGCAAGTCCAAGTGATGTGACTGGCCGTGGCACTATCGCAGAAGCGCTTGTCGGCGCGTTTCCGGGAAGAGCCGAAACCACTCAACGCGACCGTCTTCACTGCCAAGGTCCGTAAACTATAACGCGCCAGGCTCCTTTGCACGCCCACGCAGTCAAAGCGTTTCAGATGGCGCTTGCTCTACCAACCGAAGGCGTCTCGTGACTAAGGCGCTTTGTTTGAAGCATATATAAAGACAGCTCGCCGACCTCAAGGGAACACCTGGTTGCATCCTAGTATAGTCATCCACCAGACGGCACGACGGCGCAATGGTATCTTCAACGGCGAAGAACTTGATCAATTTCGTCGGCAAGGTCAAGCCATCCCAGATCACCAGTTCCACGTGGAAGAGCAGCGTCCAGAAGTTTTGCGAGAACTTCGAAACCCAGGTAAGTCGGCGGGAAGAGTACCGGATGAAATTACTAATACTAGATAGAACGCGGAGACTGACGTGAAAAACGCCGAGATCAGGTTTGCGTTCCATGACTCTGAAGTGAGAGCTTGGTCTGATATTGACACGGCGTAGGGGCGCGAAACCGCACAAATCCAATGACGATCCAAGTGAGACGAACGATGTCATCTCTGTTCGCTTCACCGATAGCAACGGAAAACGGGTGGCATCAGCTCATGTGTATGAGAACGGCAATGGGAAGGTTGTGAGGTGGTGATAGTTTAACGGCAATGGTCTGGCTATTATAGCGCAAGGATCAGGTAATGACTTCTTCAAGAAATTATAGCTGTATTGCAGGAGTTTGACTAAACAAGTGCACACACCCACAGTTGCACATGTCAAGAATGGCGTTGTGACGAAATTGCGCATTGGTACAATTCTCGGCCCCACGGCTAGCCACGTTGTCATTAGGCCACGCAGACAAGCATGTGACTCGCACAATTTCTTCATCGAGTTACGATTTATCAACAGGAAATGCCCTGACGTCGACTGACCGCCATAATTACCCTGCCTTCGCGGACTTGCAAATCATTGATGACTGTTTCGGAAGCCACGATCCCCCGCGACACCGCTGACGGTGCTCGGGAGGACGTTGAGGAATTCAACAAAGACATAATAGCACAGGCGAAAGTCGCCGAGACGCCTACATCTCCTATGGTGAGATTACAGTATGAGCCTGACACTCGCACACGGATGATTTCATAAGACGAGTGGAAACCTTAGGCCCTATCCGATAGTTGTTTGGTTGGTTCTATCCTCCTCGGTTGCAGCCGCTATGAACCCAGCATTTATGCCCGGAGTAGAGGTTTGGCTGGCGGCTGAAGCGTCACCGAACCAGTTGGTGCGGGCGAAGTATAGAGAGGCTTCGCTGCCAATGCTGAGTCGGGACGCGTCTTGCGTGGCTTGCTCGTGATATTTCGTGCTCCAGACCTGGCCGCAGGCAGCACGATGCTGCTGTAGAGGCAGACCGACACGGAGGGACGCATCGTCGCTTGCAGAAGGCACCGAGGCTACGGCCAGAAGTCAGTGACAAGTTCGTAGCCGGCACCGCGTACAGAGGGATCTCGTTTCCGGCCCCGTCCGCATGTGGACCACGACATATGTCGCGCTTGCTGAGAACTAGCGTGACCATCCTTGGCAAAACTAACTGAGGTGGGGCCATGCGTTCAGAAAGTTCATCCAACCTTTCCGAGAGCAAAGCCTTCCATCTGACGGAGCACCGACTCCCTAAAGTATTGCACGACGTCACCGACCAGCCTACCGAAGATATGTCAATTTGCCATGCTGCGGTCGATCGAACGATGGCCGAAAAAGCTCACACAAGTCTCCAAGCCGAGAATGAGGATCTGATTACGCATACCCACCCTCACGGTGCAAAGGCATTTGTAGACTTGACAATAACGGACAAGAGCAAGGAAGGGGAATTCGGTACTGCATTGAAAGATTTCGAAGAGGTTGTCTCCCAGTCTGCGCCGCTCACGGAGACAAGAAGGCTGACAGGCGCATAGGCGTATAGGAAACTAGATCCCGAAGTGATCATTGAGTGGCATCAGCCGGTGGTGTGCAAGCGAAAACCGAACGGAAGATTGCCTTCGTTGCCCTCCGATGCAGTCTACATTGGCCTGTTGGCATTCAGCGACACTACCCTCAGTGAATCATCGCGACTGCGCCCTGGCCAGGCTGTGATATGGCGGCCCAGTAAGCCACCAGAAGAGTTTGCATTGGATGAAGGTGCGATATTTGCACGATTTTCGATTAAGCAAAGACGTTGAACTGCGATCAAGCGAAGACGAAGTTGGCATATTTCAGGACACAATCGCGCCGGAAGGAGGGCCCATTCCTTGTCGAAAACCCGGCACAAAGCCTTGGAGCAAATCTCCCCATTCAAGATTCCAGTCTCCTGTTTGTCCGAACCACATTCGGCTATTGTCGATGATCTGATTTTCCATCGACGACTCGGGCGGAAATTGTACACTCCCCAGGCCTCCTTGAAGCCAAGATGACTCCAGTTGGTCACTTGCGTCATTTTGCCCTTCCGCCGGTTCTACAGCTCGCGCCGAATTGCTAGCCTCAGTCGAGGGGTCAGCGTTGAAAGCAGCTTGTCCAGTCCACCCGAGATCGACACATCTTCTGTCGATGCCAGCGTTGGCGGCCTCGATCGCTGCTGCCGTAGCCAGAGTATTCATGGCATCGTTTGTGCTGGTACCGCAGTCTCGACGACGATCCCGCTCAAAACACTTTGAGAGCAAAGATGTACTGCTCTGAAAATCCTCCTCGTTCGCCCCGTACACTTTGAAACCACTCAGAAGAGCTTCCGTGGCTTTGCGCTGAAGTCTCTGAACGGTATCGATGACATCTGCCGAGTGCTCTTCGCAGTATTGCTTCACCCAATTGAGCTCTTCGTTCGTGATTTTGCGCCATCTGCACGTTGGTGTCAGTCTTTAGTCGCGGTCGTTCCTCGTCATTGTCAAACATACAGATCCCTTGCCTCACTACCAGCCATGAAGATGATACCCAAACCAAAGAGTCTCATCAATTCCATGTAAGGTCGAGCATCAAGCCGAGCGCGTGTGATGACATCCTCACTCGTTCCACTGAGTTCAGCGAACTCTCGAATAGCAGCTGCGAGTTTCGTTTCCATGCCTTTCCCAGTAGGTCTTCGGTCTGAATCATTCATCAGGTCGTCGATCTCATGGTGTGTGTACATCAGAAGAACGCGCCTAGCACTTTCGCTTATCACTGTACTCTTTTCCAAAGTGGTGTGCCATGCCATCAGACGATGGTGTCGTGAACTCACAACCTCATTCAAAGCCAGCTTCCTGTTGCTGAACCACAAGTCCCTGAACATATCTGGCGATAGTTCTGTTGCGGATCTCAGCTTGCGCACAGCTGCGACGCATCTTTTGACGTCTCCAACTCTCCTCCTCTTCTTCCCATTGCCTTTCCCGTGCGCTCTTTGGTCCATGAAGTACGCCGTGAGAGTAGCCTCTTCCTCGTTCAAGTTACTGTCGAGGGGGTTCTCGCCGGCGCCCCTGGGTTGATTCTGCAACCATGACGTGAACAGGTCGTGCACCAGTACATTGTTATTGCCGCGTACGAAATAGCTTCGAAAAGAGTTTCGCAGTGTCTGCCAACGATCAGTCCAAGACAGCCAATTTGCGTAGCGACCTCGTACCTCTGACTCTTCGAGTTCATCAGGTGAAGACTGATCCAATATTTCCGCAAGTTGTATAGCTCGGAGAGACATCTCTGCTCCGTGTCAAATAGGGCATTGAAGAAGAGCGAAAAGGCTCGGAACACACGAGGTAGACATCTCGCATGGACAGCCCTTCAATAGACCCTCTGGACCGCCAGTCCGTGCACTATCGGAAGACATTTCCCGCCATGCCGGCCCGGCGTACTCGATGTGCCCTGCGCATCCATGACTTTCACTACCTTCTTCACCCTCTATTGGCTCATATCGCTGACGAAGTAGATTGTCTGCCACTCGGCGGAGACCTTCAACACTCTCGCTTCTGGAGACATGATCTGCAAGTGGACTTAGTGGAGCGTACCGAGAGTTGGCTAACGCTACTTTGGTATCCTCCTGTTCAGGAGTGGACCTCATAATCTTGATGAGATAGTCACTGGACAAGATCATATACTATCTGCATGGTTGCCTTCACCCGTCCGCCTCTGCTCACCGCTCATTCCCATGGAACAGCGCACCATTGCTCACATCACGTGCTCCTCCTTGTCTCTTGTTTGCATATGCGTCCAGTCATTCTTCCTAGTACGCTTCGCAATTCGGCTCGAACGGGCAGATCGAATGGAATTGACAGGCATCGACCAGCTCCGCCCGCCAGCTTACATGCTGCGAGCCAAGCAAGCCTTGCCCATAATTACAGCAATATCCGGGCTGGCATACTGTGGCTGTAACCTCATTCTCCGAAGCGAAGGCAGTCCAGACACGGTAGGTTTCTCGCAATGGCGACCGATTATCTGACTGAGAAAACACCCAGGAATATAAGACGACGGTACTCCTGACTTGTGTGGTGCTTTTCAGCGAGAGCACCATTGTCGCAGAGCTGGCTTACCTCAGTTGGCCAAAGTACTCGCCGCGGGTCATGGGGCTGATTCTGTGCGGCATCACGGCAACCGGCATTGGTTGTATCGCATTGCGAGCCCTTGCACGAAGGTCTGATGTAGGTGAATCTTGTTATTGCTTTACGTCAAGCCTGCAGCTGATTGAATGCAAGACGCTTGCATTGGTAGCCCTTTGGGCGCCGCCCGCGCTTTCATCTATCGCGGAAGGGTGCCTTCTGATAGTGCAGAGCCGTGCGGTGTGGAAGAACGAACGGATGGTCACCAAAAACGTGTATGCAGTCGCAGCTGTGGCCAGTCGCCAGTTGTGAGCTCTCCACGAACAATGTAGAGGATCCCGGCTGACATTTCGTAGCGGCCTGGTCCCCTACTGGGTGTGGGTGGTTCTTTCGAATCGACCAATGCCTAGGCTGGTATTGCAGCATATCCAGATTTTGGTAGAGATCCATGATCCACGTGATTGGCCCGTGCCGATCTGGAAAAGAACGCAGCGCCAGAAGGTTGCTACGTCAGAAGAGAATGATCGCGAGCGAGCCCGACAGAGCTTTCCGGGTACGCATGTGGAAGAGGGCGAATCGACGCACAACCTTGTCTCCTCGCATCCTCTCGAGGCGTAAGGCGAGCCTGCATATGGGATCCAACCGACAGGCGGCTTTGCCGTTGATCATCGGCGTTGAGGTGGAAGTGGAATCGAGCTGGAGAATCCTGACAGGCATCGACTGGCCCTCAATCGATGCAAGCCAGTGAGTTGGCCTGCGGCCTCATCGTTGATGGTGGGGTCTGCATCGCTGTTGTTATATGTATATCCAGTCCCGTATCCTCAATCACCGCAACCATTCTTCCCTATACAGTGGGTTGTCGAGACATTCCAGGTGCGGCCCTCAGCTTCCGTACTATGGCGTGAGCGGAGCAAGTCTTCTCGTCACAAGCCCTTACAGTCATTTACGCCATGGGTGTCAGGTTGATTACGGACAGGCCCCAAAAGGCTCAGATCTGTCGAATTCGGTACCCGGGATCGCCGCATGTATGGAACGGTTGGGAGCTCCCGCCGAATGTTCCGGGGTACCAATGGATAATACACCAACCCGGCATTACGGTAGGTTACGGCCGTTCTTGCCTCATTAGCGCACGGCTGAGAGTATCGCAGGGTTTGATGGTGATTCGTGACGCCGTTATACAGATCATGTTCCTCCTCACGACATGGTGCACGATCGAGACTCTGGTTCCGACGGAGATGCCAGCCGGTCGCGGCGTAGCGCTCGAACTTCTCGTCATGTACGAGGCCGCCATCCACACCAAGCTCCTTATTGTCCGTGGCCCAAGCACAGGCTGTTGGTGTTATGTCGAGACGGAGGTCCGTGAAGAGAAAGGCAGGAAGACATGAATTCCGATGTGAGCTCTGTCTAAGTCGCGCGTGATTGGCGACCCGGGCCGGGCTGAGGTGGGGCTGGGGTCGTGATGGTATCCTCGAAGGCGCATATCGTAACTGCTTGTGCCGTTCTGAGACCGGTAACTGTATGCTCGAGCTACGAAGATAAATATGTGATGGGTCTCCACAACCGGCGGAAGGACCTTTTGCTTCCTATCTCTTGGGTTATCCTGCTTCTCACACAAGGACTTCCGTCGGAATGCCCACGTCTTGTATAAAAACGTCTGACGGACTCATGCAAACGATCTGGAAAATGGGTCTCAGACCGGACATCTGTGGTCAAGAAGAAGCTCTCCAACGTTTCCGGCTGATGCAAGTAAGTATTGCACCCGACTACGGTAATTTTCTTTCTAATATCGACACATAGCTCGAAATGAACGAGGCGATCAAGCGGCTTTTGAAGGCGCTCAGAGAAAAGCGCGGGGGCACAACATACAGCACCATCAAGAGCGAACATGCGGAAAATTGGTTTCGACTACTGGTCTCCTACCTCTACGAAGCCGCCGGGGGTTCTGTTACCGTATGCCACTACGAATTCGGCAATCATCATGGCGGTTTGGATAACTGTGTTGTTCGCTGGTTGTTCCATTGCTGGTGGCGAGAGCAAGCATTGGACCTCTTAGGCTCAGTGTACGGTCACGCAACGTCTCGGTGGCTGGGTTGGCTAACGACTACAGAGTCAATCTCACGGCGCAGGCTCCCCAAGAAGCGCGCTTGACTCCGAGTGAGAGCATATCGGGTTCCTCATGGATTGCTCACGATTCTCCCAACTTCAATGTCGGATTCATTGAGACAGCAGGAGCCACAGAGTCAACTTACACTGTTCCGTGGCCAGAGATAGCTTTGAAGCAGCACCGGACATGAGCAAGTCGGCCAAGGTGTGGGCATCTGAACTGATCAGAATGGAGAGTGGAGGCGAGGCGGTGGACCAGCCAAATACTGATTGGTTGTACTGATCCTAATCGACTGCGCACATTTCGCCTTGCACGATTTGAACCGCCCATCTGCCAAGTTTCACAGATGCAGCGCCTATATATGCCTACCAATCTTTATCAACAGCTTAAGCTTTCGAATCGTCGCATCAATCACAAGTCGTTCGAACTCTTGGCGTCTGTCTTCACGCTCGTATTGTGCTGGTTTGGCTGGCTCGCCCGCTCCGCGTAGAGTGTTTTGCTCTCTGGAGCAACTCTATACCACTACATGGCGGATGCCGTTAGTACAAAGAATGGCCGATTACATTAGGAACAGTATGTTTGGTAACGCCAAACCTATAGGGATGTGACAGAAACAGTCCCTGGCCGTGCACCGGTTGGGTGACCGTTTTGATCATAGCACTCAGGGACATGATCTGACTGGACCATTACTTAAACTGCTCCCGCTGGCCGCCATAGAAGTTTCGGCGTTGCTGTACTCTCTACTCTGCCTCATCTGCTCCTGCTCCTAAGGGAAAAATGCGAAACAACAGGTCGGTGCGAGCTCGACCATCTACCCAGGTAATATGGCTGTGCTATCTCGACCGGATCCAACCACTCTGACGTTGTACACAGACTCTGAGTCAACGCGAAAGGCCGAGCAAGTATCGGCTGGCGTGGGAGAATGCCGAGACCCTCAAGAAACTGGCATCTCAGTCCCCAGAGTCAGCCTGGCAATCACTATTTGAACTGCACTGGGAAGATTGCGACGCGAATCCGCACCCACCGGATGTAAGTGACAGAATCGATTTTCAGTGCACTTACGCACCATCTTATTATACAACAGTTGTAGGATCACGGCCTTCTTAATATTCATGGCTTCACACCCCTTGGACCTGAGTGGGAGTCCATTGACGTCTTAGTTTCGCACTCAGAATGGCGCTCTCTTCCGAACCTTATGCGGGGGACATATGGCCAGGCACTCTTGTCGGAATTCTTCGGAGTTGACTTACATGTCATGCAACAATGGATCGAATCCAAAGGATACCCCGCCGCCCCGCAAGGACATGATCTAGTGTTGGATGTGGATGATGCAGGTCAACTTCGTCTCATCGGGTATTCGTCAGACCCACCTACCAAGGTAGAAGATCTGATGCATAGTGAGATCGGTCGAATGCTGGTGAGATCTGAGTTGACTGAGGATTCAATGAGGAGGTGGCGACGCAGCAGTCACGCTCAAGAAGTGGTTCAAGCTCTAGTCGCTGCGAGGGCTGCAAAGCAGGATCAGAGCTGCCGGAACGGGTGTTTCGAGATGCTCCGTTGTGCGATGGGACGGGTAGTGGCTCCTCCAGAGGCAGCA
>JAWDJX010000186.1:0-13142 GCA_033117895.1 Extremus antarcticus | reverse complement strand
GAAATTCCTTTACTTCGTTTCTTAGCTAGAAACTTACTTATCCTAAGAGGACGTTAAACTTAGCTAGGTAGTCCTAAAAGGACATTAAACTTAGCTAGGTAGTCTTAAGAAAACGTTAAACTTAGCTAGGTAGTCCTAAGAGAACGTTAAACTTAGCTAGGTAGTCTTAAGAGAACGTTAAACTTAGCTAGGTAGTCCTAAGAGGATATTAAACTTAGCTAGGTAGTCCTAAGAGGACGTAAAACTTAGCTAGGTAGTCTTAAGAGGATATTAAACTTAGCTAGGTAGTCTTAAGAGGACGTAAAACTTAGCTATTTATCCTAGGAAGACGTTAAACTTAGCTAGGTAGTCTTAGAAGGAGGATTATAATATAGGGTATTAAGGAGGAGAAGGCCTTATAAAGTAGTAGGCGTAACCTACTAGAAGTAGGCTTAGGTTAGGGCGTTACTAATAACCCGAATTAGCTAATAAGAATAGGGAAGTATAACCTAACCCTAAGGAGCTTATCTATAGTAGACTAGTAGTAGGACTAGTATACTATAGTTACTTAAGTAAGGATATAGCTAGAGTAGGTAAACGCGAGAGAGAACCTATCTAGTAGGTAAACTAGAGATATCTAGATAGATATTAAGGTTAATAGACCTTTTAACTATACTAGAAGAAGCTAATCTACTATATAAGGGTAGTAAGGCTATAGGCTATTAGGCGTATAGAGTAGAACGACCTCCCTCGTTATATAAAGTAAGCTTAAACCCTCCTCGTTTTATAGAGATAGCGAGTTATATACTATACTATATAGAGTCTCTAGTAGTAACTAGAGGGCCTATATACTCTCTAGCTACCTCTAGGTTATACCCCTTAATACTCGTTATTAGTAGGTATAGTATCTATCCTAAAGTAGCCCGCCCTTTCTAGCTATAGGGTAGGGTACCTATTTAATATTATACTAAGGGCTACTTAGCTAGGGAAGTATATAATAGTAGCTACGTAGAGTATAGGCTAATAGCTAGGTAGTAAGATCCTACGTTTATTAAGCTTATCTTAGATCCTTCGTTAGACTATTAGGTTCTCCTAAGCTACCTTTAAGTATCTATTAGCTAGTACATATCTAGTAATATAACCCCTAACCCTAACCCTAAAACTCTATAAGGAATATAAAGCGTAACCTAATACTCTAATAAGTATTATAGTAACTAAAGGTACCCTATAGTAGAGCTACGTTATATTAGTCGACCTTAGCTTTATACGAGGCTCTATAGAGTAAATACCTACTAGTCTATACTTATAAGTAATATCTTTAAAGAGTAGCCTTATTAATATAGCGCGCTAGTTCCGAAAGACTAGACGATATCGAACTAGGCTATAGTTTAGCTAGTTATAGTATAAACAGATTACTAACTTATATTATCGATTTCTCCGTAACTACGACGTAATAGCGACGCGCTTACGTTATCTAAGTACCCCGTTATATAGAAGCCTAATACATAGGTATAGCGTTAATATAAGGTACGTCGGTAGACCTTAGTATAGTAGCGAGTATCTATTACGCCGTAAGGGCGCTAACTAGAAAGTACGAAAAGAAATATATAGGATCCTAAGCGGTATATTAACTAACTAAAATTATAGTAAAAACTAGTAGGACGTAGAGAAATTATAGTAAAAACTATATAGAATTATATATTAGGCTTTAAATTAACTACTCTAACGGTTAATTCGATAATATTAGATAGATAACCCTAACCTAAGACGCTCTTAGCGCGCTATACCTATTTTACTAAATAGTAAGACGCTCTTAGTATTCCGCTTAGAATCGTCTACTAAGTAATAACTTTAAGACTACGCTATATATAATATAAGTATTCTATAATATTTAAACTACGTATAGGAGTTATTAGAACTATACTCTCTTAATAGAGACTCTATTTACGGAGAATCGAAACTTATAATACTCTAACCTTAAGGCCGTCTAACTAGCGTCTCTATCCGTCTATATATAATAGTAACTTAGGAATTAGCTTATAGATATAGTACGGTACTTCTAATTTACTACTATATCGTACTATACTAAGCTATTCTTACGCCTCTTCTATAATATCGCTAGCCTCCTTTTTAAATATACGGTACTTTTTACTATATAAATAATCTTATACTTTACTAGGCTATACTATATACTAATACTCTTTATATACTATTACTTACTATTCTATTAAATAACTAAAATAGTCTCCTACTAAGGCTATTTTTACGCTTTTTTATCTAATAATTCCCTTATAATTTAGTACTATATAAAATTATAAATACTTTAATAGCTATATTAAACGGATACGCTTCCTACCTTATATATTATATCTTTCGTTTCCTCCTTTTAATCCTTATATAGATATTTTAATTCTACTTACTTTCGCTTCTCTCTTTAATAGAATACCGCTTATTACTAGTATAGGCTATAGGGCTAGTTTTAGGCGACCTTCCTATACGAACTTTATATTTTTTTAATACTATTTTAATAACAATATCCCCCCGAATATACTCTTTCGCGGGTTACTACTTATACAAATTCTACTCGTATAAATTTGTTTTGTTATTTGTCTAAATTTAGGACGATTCGGCTATGATTTGAATCACCCTAACTTATTCCATTGCAATCGTATTCTAGTGTAGTCTATGATTCAAATTACAAGTTAGGTATGATACATATTACACAGACGAGTTATTCTAGTGCAATTGCACTACCATATCATATTTTGGATAGCGGAGGCAATTGTAGCTAGCGATGCCAGCATTCCGGATACGTGAACTCAAGTAATCACTCTGAGTGTTTTATAAAGTCTATGTCCTATCATTCAGGCTGCATCTGTTGTACACCGTCTATGTTACCACCATTCTCAAAGACTTGGATCGCAAGCTTTACAACTCTGTCACCCCATTCCTGCACAAAGTGCGAGGCTTCCTCTATCTCGGCATAGTAACACCCGTGTTTGAAAACACCGGCCAAGCCCTTCATGGCAGGTCTTCCTAAGAGTCTATCCTGCACTCCGCACACGATCACAACGTCCTGCTGCTCGAACACATCGCTTTCCCCGTAGAAAAGCCGACTTTGCTTCAAGGTTTCCACACCCGGCATGTTCTCGTCGAGCATAATCATCTGAGGAAAGCGTCGGACGCCGCCTTTGTAGCTGTCGTCTGGGAATGGGGCTTCATAGCCACGTGCCTCGTCCTCGGACAGATGGTGGCCGATCTTGGCCATCAGGTCCGCTATATCTGGTGTCGGGGTCGGAGACGCGTAGGCGATCCAGTCTAGGATGTCCTGACTTCTCCCACCTCCAGTTGCGATGGTAGTGTTCATGATGATCAGGCGTTTGAAGCGCGAGGGATCGGTCATCGGGAGCGTGAGGCCTATCAGACCGCCCCAGTCCTGTACAACGAGGGTGATGTTCGTGAGATTGAGATGCTCGATAAGACGTAGCAATGCGTTGCGATGGAAGTCGAAATTGTAGGTCTCGTCTTTAGCAGGTTTGTCGCTTCGGCCAAAACCGTAGAAGTCGGGAGCAATGACGCGGCGGGACAGAGTTTGCTTGGAGTCGGTGGTGTAATTCAACAATTCAGGTATCATCTTGCGGTAGAGATAGGACCAGGTCGGCTCGCCGTGGAGGCATAGGAAGACTTCGGAGCCATCGCCAGTGCTTTCGTCGATGTAAGCCATGCGTAGCTCTCCATCTCGGAAATATTGCGGGGTGTAGGGAAAGCCGGAAAGCCGCTCGAAGCGCTCATCAGGTGTGCGCTGGAATTGCATGATGATGGTAAATGTGTTGTACTCTGGATAATTCAGAGAGCTCAGTCCTGTTTAGCAAAAACTCTCAATACAGTAGATGGAAGCACGAAAGCCGAAGCAACTACAAAAGTGGAATCAATTGAAAAAAAGCACTGGTAATATGCTTTCTCTGAAATTGTCTAGATCGCTGGTTGAAAGGACATTTATGTAACTCTTTATGGCTCGTCCTCGGGGTCACGGATGTTCACTATTCAGCTCGATCGAACTCGGCCGAATCTCCGATAGCTGAGCAATCCTTACTAAATCCATCCCCAAATCCATCCCTAAATCCACCATCCATATAATAAATGCCCTGACCTCTGCCTTGATGGCGCTGTTGCCTGTGCAAATGTAGATCATTGTCAAATCTTTATGACCACATGGGGAGTCTTCCGAGATTCTGACCAGTCCGCACTATGAGTCACTTCCTACCGACGGCTGGAACTATCGCAACCGTCGTCTCCCTAACACGCCTTGCAGCCGCAATCACCGCCTTCACAACTCCGACCTTCCATTCGAAAATGCTGGGCTTCCCGGATTTGAAAGGCTTACCCAACGCTTTCATACCTTTCTCTGCAGCCCGCGGCATCGGCCTTGATCTTGTTGTTCTCACATTCAGCTACCAAAGAGATTGGCGCAGCGTGAGCATCGTGCTGTTCTGCATGGTTCCGGTGGCATGCTTAGACGCAGCGGTGACGTGGCGCTTTGCACCGCAGAAAAGCTACGGCTGGGTCCATTTTCTTGGTTCATTCGGAATCGCAGGGTTGGCGTGGGCGTTGAAAGGCGGCCAGTAGGACAAACTTGTGGATCGAGGCCTGAAGGAACAGATGTACAGCACAGCTTCAATGGACACTTGGAGGCGGAAGAGCTGAAGTACCTTGTAGCGTACCAACTGGTATATCGAGACGTATCTGACTACTGAGCTTTGATCAAACCAGTAACGCTAATGGTGACCCTGTGTTGTGTTGTGATGTTCTTGTGCAGTGTTTTTGGCCTAGGTAACATATGACACATAGATTTCTATACAACATATAACTATATAACATAAGATTCTTACATAAGGTAGCATTATAAGTACCCTTTTGCCTATATAAGCCTGTTAAGGAGCACTATATACTCACCAACATTAGATCTTAGGTCTTATACAATTTTCTATACCTACGAGGATAACATAAGACACTTTGCTAGACGACATGATATAGACCTCTAGCCAGTCTTATATATTTATGCTAACAAGTCAAGTATTGCACATTCTGTATATGATACCGCATATAGGCCCTCTCTACTGCAAAGCACATTGCACAAGGCCAAATCCTGTACATAACAACCATTAGCAACACTGGAACAAACCGTCATTCCTGTTAGCCGATCCTTCATCGAGAATGCATGTGAGGTCCAGACACCTCTTGTCATAAGAATTGAACGATTGCAGTGTTCACAAAATGCTTCTCAGTTCCCGTACCACTGCTGTCACGCAAAGTTGTGCTCAATTTCTAAATTGAGAAGTCACGGCGAAGGAGTTTCTGCAGATGCTTGACCCTCGTACTTTCTTTCTTGTGCTATTCTACGCACAATGTGAGAGTAGGAGAAATATCTACTGTCGTTCGACATAGCGAGAACTACACCTCCTTCCGGCCCTAAACTGGCCAGACTGCACCCTCCATCAAATCTTCGGTCTTGGACACCTCTGCCTTCAACGCTTGGAGAATCTCACCCCATACCTGCTTTTGCATCTTCCGTCCCTTCTCGCTGGTCACGAAATCACCAGGCCTGTAATCATCCATATCGTTAGCCCACGACTCTAAGCGAAGTAGTTTTCATATCAAAGTGCACAACCAATGGATAGACCGTTCGGGGTAGGGAGCTCACGTTGTCAATGCCGTAGTCTTCCACCAGGCCCCATGTCCTTCTTGGCCCACAGAGGCCGTATTCACGTAGACTCTAGCACCCTGCTCCGTAGTCTTATTGAAAAGCAGGTCAAATAGCTTAAGCCCAACAGTGTACCCTATTCCGGCATCTTTGAAACTTCTGGTGAGATCAGATTTACAAGCTCCTGGGCACACGGAGGTAACAATTGTATCTGGTACGCCTCCTTTTTTAGCCGCGAGGTCTGCCAAAGCTTGGGTGATGTACATGGCGAACAGTTTCGATCTGGCATTCTGAAGCATACCGTCCCAAGCCTTGCCGTTTTCAGGCCTCGCGTTGATAGCCGCGAGCAGATTTCCGTCGTAAGGTTTCGTGTCTGGGAAATCCTTGTCTTCAAGCCACCGATGCGCTTCGGATGTGACAACCACGAGGTGTGAGAGATCATTCTCTGCGCTCGAAGCTTTCAGCTTTGGAAGCAGTAAGAGCCCCAACAGTGCCGTTCCAAGCACGTTGACCTGGAGGATCGACTCCCATCCTTCGGACTCCACGATGTAGTCTTTTGGAGATACCCCAGCGTTCAGCACAACAACATCGAGCCTCGGTAGCTCTTTCTTCGCGCGCTGGGCAAATAGTTGGATGCTGTTGAAGCTGTTCATGTCGAGCTCCCAAACGTCGATTTTGCAATGCTTGCCCGTAGTAAATTGGGTAATGAGGGCATCGATCTGCTTCTTCGCGGTGTTGCCTTTCGAGACGTTGCGGACGCCGAGGATCACTTGGTGTGCACCGTGAACGGCGAACTTGGCAGCGGCTTTGAAACCCAGGCCGACGTTAGCACCCGTTATGAGGACAATTTTGGAGTCGAAGCTTTGGGTTGGCTCTGGAACTCCATTCCATTTTTCACGGATAAAAGGAAGGACGTTGGGTTTCATGTTCTGTTTGATTTGACTCGTCTGTCTTTACCTTCGTGGTTCGAAGGTGGCCAAGCCGAATTGGATGAGACTGTTTTCGATCAGGGCTACAGAACTGCGTTCCGGCTCAGATTCTACTCCGCTTTGGAGTCAAGATGTGCGCCCTCGATGTGAGGAAGAAGAGGAGAACAGAATACAATCACTGAGAACAAGAATACCTCAATGCTCGCGAAGGACGAGTGTAACAATTATATTCGAAGGAGTAGAGAAAGTGTTCCCTACGGACCCCTTCGGCCTTTTCGGCCGAAATAATCCGACATTGGCCTGTCCGGGGCCGATATCAGTGCCGCTTCCGACCGCCAGGCCCTTTTGTCGAAGCGGAAGCAATCAGATGGTGTCGCTATTCTTCACGCTCGAACACTATCTGATCTAAATGGCGGACACTTCTAAGTCAGAAGAGAACTGGTGAAATGGTATAGGTGACACTCAATTCTATTAGGACCTCGACAAACTGACATTGATTTCTGATGTTAGAGCTTCGTCAACACGAATATACTCACGTAACACCGCTAAAGGCTCTTCAGCATGCTTGCCTGCCTCACTGCATCTCCGCGCCTTGCGGCAACCAGCTCCAATCATCGCCGAGCCCCAGGTCAAAGATGCCATCTGCATCTAAATCCTGCCACGGCTGTAACGTTCCAGGAAGGGTTTGATAATACGCATCGAAGTCGACCAGGGGATCTACCATGGCATCGAAGGACTGCATAGTAGGCTCGACAATGACGTTTTTGGACGTCGCGTCTGGCACCACGCCTTGGTTTCGAACAATGCGAAACTTCCCAAAATAAGGGATGGTCGCTTCGTACACAGTCTGAGCAGCGATGGTATGACTATGATGGTGGAAATAGAAGTCTTCCAATAAATGGGCGGCTTGTTCAGCGACACAGCAAACCATTGTCCTCGAGACTCGTTTGAAGTCTTGTATAATGCTGTTGACAGTGTCCCAGTCGCTCGCGTCTTGCTGAGGACGATAATGGACGGAGAGTTGTGAATGACCAAGGATTCCAACGACCAAGACCATCGTCGCAGTAAATGCTTGGAAGTCCATCATATCGCACATCTTCAGCAACGGTCTCGCTTCATCTCGCATGGTCCGGTAGATCCTGATCATCTCTCTTGCCGATTCGAGACAAGTGACACGACTGAAATCGTATCGCGGGTCTTCGTACGACTTTAGCATGGAGGGAAGGTGAAGCAGCTTGCGGGTGTTATGGTATTTCATCTTCATCACCGACATGGCGAATAGGATATCGTCCGACAGATGAGGACCTGGGTTTGTTTTCCACCACTCTTCCGCCATTAAGTCTTTGCACTCGTCAAGCTCGAGATCAATGTTTGACGTCGTGTGATATCTGGCTTGTCCGTGATGCTGATCGCGCTCGATGATGTGCCCGCTTATGATACCAAGCTGTACGAGGAACTTTTCCTCTGGCTGATCTGGCAGTGTGTTCAAAGGAGCTAGGAACATCTCGGAAACGGCGTAGGGAAGGCCCAGAACGAGGGACAGCTCTCGGTCGCTCTGCCAGATCTGTGACCACAGCGCCCTCCGCCGAGTAACCTGTGCTGGGTGATGGAGTCCCAGAAGCTGTGCACAATTCACTGCGCGACGGAGAATGGACCAGATCTTCTTTGGCTTGCCCAAATTGACGTAAAATTCAGCTTGAAGCATCAGACTTTCCACACCTTCCACTGTCCCGACAAATCCATCATCTCTATCGATAAAGCTCTCCACAAATCTCATGTAGTAAGTCTGCAGGGCTTCCGGAGACGCTTGCAATGTGCACTCTGGGAAGTCGAAGTCGCGGGGCAATTGTTGAAGGTGTACGGCGAGACAGAGAATGACTTTGATCACAGTAGCCCCATTGTCCGCGTTCAAAGATCTGTAGATGAAGTCCCGGACGCTTCTAACTTTGAGTCCCTCGGGGCCGGCAGATAGAGGTGCCAGATCCTCTGGAAATACGTTGCGCCACATTTTCCACGAATCTCGGCTGAACTCAAGTATACGCGTCAGATCATGCACGTCAGGAACATGGTTCTTGATGCTCCTTAGAGTTCGTAAGTTCGTATCTTCGTGCAAGTAGTCATGCTCCCAACCTGGAATCGTGCGACTTGCCGTTGGATCGTCATCTCCCCGGCCGAGGTCTGATTTCAAAACAGAATTATCGAATAGAGTTAATAATGGAGCATTGCACTCAGCTTCACCCGGAGTGAAGGGCTTGTCAGAAGTGTTGGCAGCGGCCGCAAAGGCTGAAGAATTTGGGATTGGAAGAGGAGAGACCAGGCCATATTTAGCACCGGTTCGGTTTGTGTCGATGTTGATTTGCGCCGTTTTACCCGCTCTCGTTGATGGCGAAGATCTGGCGGGAAGTCTCTCCAGAACCTGGCTTAGCAGACTCTCGACTCCCTGTAAACGCTGGATAATGCGCACTTGAGGCTCCGACGACCTTCGCCTCCTGTGCTCTTCGACGTCTTGCTGCAGGCACGGCGACTCCCTCGCAATGCAATTGTCGCAACGCTGACTGTCGGACACATAGATGCACTTCACTTTGCGGCGTCGACATTGCAAGCAACTGTGAGTGCCTTTGCGGAGCCTCTTGCGGCGATGACAGTAGGAGGCGCTTGTTTCCGACGCAGACATGATAGCCTGCAGTGGATGCGGCTTGGGGAAGCAAGCAGCCAGTTTTCGAAGTGAGTCGTTCAGGAGCTAGGATGCGCTTAGCCAATGTCGTAGACGTGAGTCTCGGTCGCGGACCGAGCCGAAGCATCGGGACAAAGCGGAGCCCGAAGCTCCCGATTGGAATGCTCTTAGTTACAGAAAGGTATTAGTTATTTTAAGAATTCTAGAAAATTTTAGTAGGGAGGGTAGCGGGGACCTTCTATAAGCCGTAGTACGAGATTAGAACTAGCTCTTATATATTTAAATAACTACTAAGCTACTTAGAAAAGGGGACTAATACGCTTAGATATCTTATACTACTTAATATATATATAAGACGGCGTAAAGATCTATTAGTTAAGGTATATTAGAGGTATCTCTTTAGCCTATTATCTAATTAATACTTACTATTAATCTAAAAGTAGTACGTAAGACTATTAAGTCCTTTAAGAGGACGTAGGCTTAAGTAATAAATACTTCTCTTATATCTTAAGTTCTATTATAGTAATATTAGTCCGCTATAGCTATTCCTCTATACTAGACTACTAAGGATTCTAAGCTAACCTATAAACTATTAACTACGAGCTTATTAGCTTATCTAAGTATATCTAGAGTATACGAAAGAGTTTCTATATATTCGTATAGAGTAAGAAGTTAGGCTTATACTACAAGTCTATTCTAAGTAAGGTCGTATAAGTTAGCTAGTACTATAGAGGCTAAAGAAGAAAATAGCGTTAGTAAAGACAGACTAGGAATAGCTAATTAGCGTTATATATTAACTCTATTAGAGAAATAGGACGGAGTAATCGAGAAATATCTTTAAGAGCTTAAAGTTACTAATACGAAAGTCGTAAAACTTAATTATAAGCTATAGTTTAAGTAAAGTAGCTAGTAATCTTATTAGACTAGACGTTATTAGATAAGGCCTCTATTTAGTAGACTTAGGGTCCGTAGAGCCTTATTTTAGTAGTCTTATTATACTTTAGTAGCCGTAATAGGAAGGTAGAAGCGAATTTCCCGCTAATAGTAAATAAAAGTAGTATATAGTAGTTATCTAGCTATTATAGAGGCTCTAGCTTATTAAGCTCGTCTACTTAGTTAACTTAGTTAAAAGCCTATTTAATAGGTTCCTTCTTACTTACTCTAAGCTACTATTTAAGATACTAATAGGCTTTAATAATATTCTCGTTTAGCTAGTTATAGTAGTTAGTTATTATATCTTTTATAGTACTAAACGAGCGCTTATTATTATTACTTATTACTAGAATAAATAGTATATCTAAGGCGAATTAAGTAAGCTCTAGTTTACCTTATTGTTACTTAAGCTAGTATCTAATAACGTTAAACCGGTATTTCTTATCTTTAGGTACTAGTAATAGATTAGACGTAATATAGCGCTTAAAGTAATCGATTAGTACGAGCGTAGCTTATATAGTAGTAGTCTTAAGCCTTTTAACGCTATATATACGTATAAAGAAGTCTTTTTACTCGTTATTACGTATAGTAGATAGCTCGTAAGGTCGCTAGTATCTATAAGTAAACTATAAGGTACGTACCTTATTAATTATAAGCTAAATCTACTTTAACTAGTCGTCGTTAGTCTACTAGTTATAGAACTAGCGTATCTTAAGGGTTAAATTAAGGAAAATAGTAGTATAATAGATAGGTATACTATCTATAAGGCTATAGTACTTCTTAATCTTTAACTAAGCTACGTAAAGAGTAGTTTTAAGGCCTATATTACCTATCTTATTACGAGCCTCTACCTCCTAAGCGTTAATCTTATTTATAAGGCCGTAGAGGCTTATAAACTACTTATCTAGCGTTAGCTAATAGCCCTTAGTAGTTATAGTAGCTACGTAGAAGGCCTTAAGGTAGCTATAAAGTTATTTAAAGTAGTACTAGTTAGAAGGTATAAGATACTCGTCTTTTAGCTTTTACTTTACGTTAGCGGCTAGTACGTAGTACTATCTAAACTTAATAAGGCGCTTCTTAGTATTTAGCGTATACGTAAGAGTAATAAATATACTATTCTATTACGTTAAGTTATCTTAAAGGAGCTAGAATTAGTAGAAGTAGTATTATTAGTAAAAGAACGATATTACGATAAAAGGTTAAAGTATAGTAAAATTTAAAGATTAACGCTAGTTAATAGATCTTAAATATTACTAGGCTATCCGTAGTAGGCCGCTTCTAATAGCCTAATAGATTAAGAGATCTATTTACTAGCGTTAACTAAAAAATAACCTCCTTCTTTAACTTACTACTTATACTAAGATAATTATATTACTTTACTTAATAGCTACTACTAAGGCTCGTAAACTCCTTACGACGCTAACTACTTACTAGTACCTACTTAACGAGCCTCTAAAGCTTACTAAGTAGTCTAGCGTATATTTAATAAGCTCTTACGGCCTTACTACCTTCCTTATTATCCTTAATACCTTATAATTTATAAGTAGCTATATAAGCTTTAGTACTAGTAGTAGCTAGTAAGCTCTACGTAGAGAGGTTAATAATATAACCGAAGTAGCGTAACTAGCGGCTTTAAATAGCGACGGTAGTAATTACTAAATATATAGCCTTAAATAGTAGCTTATAGGCCTTATTATTAGAGCTAGCGTTATCTAATATATAATAACTAAGCTTCTAATTAATAGCGTACTAGTTAAGGACCTTAAGTAGTAGCTTAGCTTAAACCTTACTAGTATAGGACTAGTAGATATAGCGGAAGGCTAAGAGACGTCGTTACCGGCCCTAAAAGCTAATCTAGTAGGCCTATACGCTAATATATCCTCGTTAGTTAGGAGCGATCTAGATATTAAAGGTTATATAGACTTTACTAATAGATTTCGATAGTTCTACTACTAATAGCCCCCTCTATATATTAAATTTAGTTATAATCTAGCTATATAGCGTTAAAGTAGCTTTAGGTAATAACCTACTAAGTCCTTTATATATATAGCTTATTAAGGCTAAAGTAAGTATTTTTAAGTATAAATAATACTAGCTAATAGAAAATAAACTACTTTAGTACTAGTAGCTTAAAGATATTATAATTCTTCGTATTTACTAGCTTAAAGAGGCTACTAGCTTAAAGAGGCTACTAGCTACTAGTTTAGCGCCTATTAGAAGAACGTCCTTAGCTTACGTCTATAGGCTCCTTTTATATACCTCCTAGTAGTAATAAGTCCCTTAGTTATTACGAGTAGTAGCTATCTCTTTCTATTTACTTTATACTCGTAGTAGTAGTATACTACTACTCTACTAGCTACTTAGATAAGTAGTTCCTCCTAATCCTATACCTTAGAGACCTTTATACGCTTACTAGCTACTATAGCTATCTCCTTCTTATAGATATATTCCTTTTCTTTAATCTTAAACCTCTATAGCTCCTTTAGTTAGCTCTATACTAGATTATAGTAGTAGAGAGTAACTTTATTAGTTATAGGTACTCGGAGGACGATTTAAGCTATTATAAAGGGCTATAGTTACTAAGATATACTAATAGAGGTCTCTAAATAGTAGAAAGTAGTATTTATAAGGTATAATATACTCTATATACGTCCTACGCGTTTAAAAGACTAGATAGCTATCCTCTTTTAGTATTTACTTAGCTTATATCGACCTTCTAAATAAGGTAACGCTCTAGTCTATTAGACTATATTTACTTAGTCTACTAAATCCTAGCCTATTAGAGGCTTACGTCTAAGTTTAACTACTTAGTACCGCGGTACTAAGCGTTTAATAGCGTCTAGTTTAGAGATATAAAAGTTACTATTACTTAGGAATTTAGTTATAGTTATAGTTATAAGTAAAGTAATAGTAGTAACTTTAATAC
>JAWDJX010000185.1:0-13422 GCA_033117895.1 Extremus antarcticus | reverse complement strand
AAAGGTAAGGATAATAACTTAAGTATATATAAATAGTTATAAACCTTTTAGTAAGATTATAATATAAGTTAAATATAAGTATATCGAAGATATTATAAAGCTAACAAGCTATAGGAAAGATGTAGCAACGTATAGAACACCGCTTAACTAAATAGTTAGTTAATAGAAGAACTAATCTCTATAGTTCGTTAAGCGCTTACGATAAGTAAGATATACGCCGGTACGTTACGTAGGCTAAGGCTAGAAGCCCTAGCCTTATATCTAGTAATTGTTCTTACAACTGCCTCCCCCTTTAGAAGGCGCTACCCTAGCGTCTATAAACATATTAGCTAGGTAATATTAATAGAAGGAATCTATTCTATGTTTTCGATTTTCAATCGGAGGTTCGGTAGTACGGTAGTAAGGCGCTAGCGCTACGTATACGGAGTTTGTATATTCCTTCCTAATTAGGCGTTAGGAATTCGGTTACTCTTAACAACCTAGAAATTAGGTTGCTTGTAACAATCTAGTGTAGCTAGTAGTACGCCGGCGTTTCGCTAGCGTTACCTTTATTTCTTAACTTAAAACAATTGTTTTAAGTCTTTTACCTAAATTATAAACGCTAATAGGTAACGAATAAAGTACCCCCCTCCTAGCGCTTATACTACTAGCTCCTCTCCCTCGTACTACTACCTCTATACTACCTCCTCCCCCCTTACTATCTCCTACCGCCGCGCTAGCGCTACGTACGATAGTAGTACTACCTACGACCCCGCGCGTAGAGCGCTATACTAACATCGCCCTAGGTATACTACCCTTATACTACTTCTACTATACGCGCTACCTAGACGATCCTAGTAGTAAGTCTCCTTCTTAGTATAGTCGTACCTCTAGCGTATAGCTACTAACTAACGTACTAGACATCGGACCCTATAATAGCGTAATAGGGGGCGTACTAAAGAAGCGCTACTCCTACTACGCGAAGAATAGTAAGGGGTACGTCGCCGTCGAGGAGCTAGAGCTCGTCGCGCTACTTAATAAGGCGCTCCGCGCTAAAGTAGAGTAGGAGCGGCACTAGGCCCTCTAGGGCGATACGCTTATAGGGAGCGCGGAGGAGTAGGATGTATAGGAGGCGCTAACTACTACTAAGGCCGCCTTTACTACTACTAACGACGCCTTACTTACCGCTATTAAGTAAGCTCCTACGAACATTGATAGTACTACTAGTAGTAAGCCTACGCCGCGTAAGCGTAGTAAAGGCGTAACTACTAGCGGAGCTAACGTATTTATAAAGGGTAGCTTTAAGTACCTCTAGAGTATCGACTACTTTATATAGGTAATTACTAAGTTCTATCGCTTTATAAGTTCCTCCCCTACTCCGCGCTAGCGCCTCGCTATTCTAACCCCCTTATAGTAGGCGTTAGACTACCCCCGCGCCGTCGCTAATATAGACGCTATCCTAGTAGGGCGTAAGCCCTAGTACGAGTACGATAGTATAGAGGAGGAGCTAGGGGCCCTAGAGGGGTAGGACGAGATAGAGGAGTAAGCGCCGTTAGCTCGTCGCCTATAGGTAGCTAGAGAGGAGGAGTATTACTAGTTGTTTTAGGGCCGCTATCGCGGCGTAGTAGGGGCGAAAGCTCTAACTCGTCGCGCGGCTATTATACCTCTTTATTATTATTAAGATACCCTTAGGCCTAAGGCTAATTAGGCTAGAGGCTATACTACTTCTCTATTTATAGTTCCTTCTTTACTATAATTTCTTCGCCCCCTTCTTACGCTTCGCTATTATAGCGTAGGCGTCTACTAACTTCTACGTACCTACTAAGTTAGACTCTAGTTCCTAAGAGTTATACTCCTCTAGCTAATCCTTCTAATATACTAGGAAGAATCTCTTTCCTTTCTTTACCTTAGAATCGAGGACTACTTCGACCTTATACTACTAATCTTCGTTAGCTAGTAGTATATTTGCCTTTAGCTCTTTACTAGCGCGTCTTGTCTATAGCTCTAGTAGGGAGACGTAGAAGACATTATAGATTCGTATATACGAAGGGAGCGCTAGGTAGTATACCTACGCGCTAACTACGTTAATAATACGAAAAGGTCTAATAAACTAGGAGGCTAGCTTCTTTTTAGGTACCTAAAGCTTTAAATTCTTTATAGATAGTAAGACCTAGTCGCCTACCTTATAGTGTTTTAGTTAGTAGATACAATTATAGTACTTAGCTTAAGATTCTAAGGCTTACTTCTACCTTTACGCTAGGGTCTCGCTAGTATTACGTAGTTACTTCGTAAGCTTATATACCGCTAGTACTTCCCTCTAGACTAGTTCGCCTCGAGCTAGTAGGATAGTTGTTTCGATATCTAGGTACTACCTATATAGCGCGAAGAAGGGGCTTATATATAGCGATACTAATATACTATTATTTACTACGAATTTAGCTTATATAAGTAAAGAGGCCTAGCCGTCTTACTTAGCTAAGTAGTAGTATCGTAGGTACTACTCGAGACTTTAGTTAGCCCTCTCTATTTAGCCGTCTATCTATAGGTAGAATGTAGTACTTAGCTAGCGCTTTACTTACGTGTTATAGTAGAAGTCTACCTAGAAGGTACTTATAAAAACTAGCCCTTAATTGCTTATAATCCCCGTAGGTATCCCGTAATAACAAACGACTTTATCTACTAGAAGTCGCGCTAGCTCTATACTAGTATATGTCTTATTATACGGGATATATAGGTTCATTTTTATATAACGGTCTATAATTACGAGGATAGAATTATAGACGCTATCGCCTCGCTTACTTAGCGGTAGGTCCGTAATAAAGTCTATTGTTATTTCCTACTAGGCTCTTATAGGCCGTAGTAATAGCTATAGCTCTCCGTATAGGCGATAGCGCCTCTCCTTTATCGTCTAGTATATATAGTAGCTACTAATATAGCTAGCTACGTTAGAGGCTATATCCTTCTAGAAGTACTTTCTCTAGAGAAGTTCTAAGGTTTTAGCCTTACTAAAATATCCTACGAACCTATTGTCGTAGTACTTACGTATTACCTACGCGTAGACGGCAGTGTCCTTTAGTATATATAGGGCGTCGCCCCTAAATAGTAATCCTTCGCGTACATTCTAGCTAGCTTTCGTTAGGTCCTTTTTCGGAGCCGCTAAGTCGCTAATTTAGCGCTAGCTCTCCTTATCTTATTACTATAGTACTACGACTAAATCCTAAAACAGGGTTAACGGTTCTTTGTCGTAGGTCGCCTCCTACGCTATTACTACGTAGGCGACCTATATAAGTAGACCTAGTAGGTACGACGACGTTATAGCTTCTACCTAGTACTATCCTAGAGCCTTATAAGTAGCGTAGATATACGATACTATAGGTAAGCTTCTCGTAGCTTCTAGTAGTACCTAGGTAGCTAACTTAGCCTATAGTATTAGTAGTAGGTACGATAGATCCTACTACTCTATACTAGCGTAGTCTAGGCGCTATAATAAGGGGTCTATAGGGTTCTTAGAGCCTACTTAGTATTTAATTACAAAGTCGAAGGAGGCTAGGAAGGTTACCTATTTAGCCTACCTACTATTTAGCTACTTTACCCCTATAAATCCGCGAAGGTTAGTATAGTTAGTTAGTACGCGTATCGTATACGCTACGCCTTCGAAGTAGTATCGCTATTACTTAAACGCCTCTATAATAGTAAGGAGTTCCTAGTCGTAAGTTTCGTAGTTATATTCTACTAGACTTATCTTCCTTAACTAGAAGGTAATAGGGTACTACTTACTACTAAAGAGCTATAACGTAATCGCTACTACCGCGGAATTAGAAGCGTTGCTTTTAAGGCGTAGGGGGAGCGACGGATTATAGTATCGTAATATAGGCGTAGTAACGAATACTTCTTTAACCTAGCGAAACGCTAGCTCCTCGCTTAGTCCCTAAAGTAGTAGTCCTTTCTTTTAGCTATTTTGTACTCCCTTAAGTAGTCTTATAAGGGTACTTACAATTTCGGAGTAACCTCGAATAAATTAGCGGTAGAAGTTAGCGAATCCTAGGAACTACTATACTTTATAGAAGGTCTAAGGTCGTAGCTATTCCTCGATAGTAAGAACTTAGCTCCTATTTATTATAACGCCTATAGTACTTACGATAAACCCTAGAAATTCGACCTACTTTTAGAAGAAGTCGCACTTCTTAATACTACTATATAAAGCGAACTTCTAGAGCTACGTAAGTACCTTATATATATAGCGCTTATACTCCTCCCTAGTCTTACTATAGATTAGGATATCGTTAAGGTATACGACGTAGATATTATCGATAAGGCCTATAAGGGCTCTATTAATATACGCTTAGAACGTAGCTAGGGTATTTATAAGGCTAAAGGGTATAACTATATACTCGAAATAGCTATAGCGCGTACGAAACGCCGTCTTCTACTTATTACCTTACTTAATAGGAATATAGTAGTATATATCCTTAAGGTCGAGCTTTATAAAGAACTTAGCTCGACTAAGCCTAGTAAGTATCTTACTAATTAAGGGGAGTAGGTAGCGATTCTTAATTATTAAGGCGTTTAGGCTATAGTAGTCTACGTAGAGGCGTAAGGTCCCGTCCTTTTTTAGTACGAATAGGATAGGCGTACCTACTTCGCTTTCGCTACGCTAGATCTAGCTATTATCTAAGGCGGCTTCTAGATAATCCTGTAGCGTCGCTAGCTTAGTATTAGAGAGGTTGTAGATAGGGCGGAAGGGCGGCTTCTTACTCTATTTAAGTTTAATTACATACTTAGCGCCTTTAGGGTAACGAAGGTTCGTAATATTCTTATAGTCGAAGACGTTAGCGAATTAGCGGAACTCTAGTAGGAGCTTCTTCTCTACCTCTAATTAGCTATCCTCCTTATTAAAGGAGACTATAAAGACTCTTAAATTCTTTTATAAAGGCCTAGGCTTTACTAACCTATACCTAGCGTAATACTAGTAGGGCGCTACTATAGCGCTACTAGTTATTACCGCTATCGACGTAGACTACCTACTACCTTTACTAAGGTTAGCTAAGGATAATATCTAGTCTATCTATATCTATTACGTAGAAGACTCCCCCTATCCTACGCTCCTCTTCCTTAGAGTTAGTAAGGCGTAAGCTTACGTAGTATAAACTATAGTAGAACCCTTAGTATCCCTAAAACGAGCTTACCCTTAGTAAAGTAGTAGAGGAGGCTACTAGTAAGCTATACTTTAGTATATAGGCGTAGGAGACTAAGTTAATATCTACTACGTTATCTAGGAGGAATATTATAGGTACGAACTCTATAGGCGCTATAATAGCGCCTTCTAGGTACTACGTAAGCTAGGTCTCGACTTTACCTCTTAAGTCTAGCTATAAGCGTTAGCTAGACTCTTCCCTTTTCTCGCCTTTACCTTACCTTTAATTTCTACCTCTAAGTCGCTCCCTAATACCTCTAGGGAGTTAAGGGTAACCTAGTATATTAACTACTTCTTCCTATAGTACTCGTTTTAGTAGTAGCCTAGCTTATAGTAGTTATAGTATTCTACCTTACTCTTGTTATAGGCTAGGTAATCGCCCTTCCTAGCGCCTACGCCGCTATCGCGCCGCTTTAGCGCGTCGTTTCTATCCTCTCCCTTAGAGGGTAGGTCTTAGTCGCGCTATTAGGAACGTTTATAGTCTTATATAGACTTAGGCGCGTTACTATCGCTATACTTCCTTAGCCTAAGAGCGGCTTTATCTACTATCTTAATCTAGGAGGTAAGGGCGACGAGGTCGATCCTATGTAGTAGCTACGCGTAGTACTTTATAATCGTAGCGCGTAGAATTAGTTATAGTTTAGTAAGGAGATAGCGAACTAATTAAGGTTCCTTATATAGAGGAACTAGCTACGCTTCTAAAATTACTAGCTCTACTACAAAGCTAGTAACACTCTAGCGCTCCCCTTACCTTACGTCCTTATACTATAAGGTAATACTAAGGTCGTAATTTATAGAATCCCTAACTACGTTACGTATAAATTCCTAGAATTCTCTCTATATACGATTCTCTATATTATTTATATTAAATCGTTAATACTATTACTCCTTTATATTACCTACGAGGTATATAACTCTATATAGTACCTTCTTAGTGTTGTCTTCTTAGTACTCGCCGCTAGTAGCGGCGAAGATTACCTTAAGGTCGTAAATATACTCCCTTACTTCCTTAACATCCTTACCTTAGAACCGCTCGAGTTCCCTAGGCTTTAATCGATAGGTAAGAGAGTAGTAGGCGCGGCCGCTAACCGTACTCTACGCTAGCGTCGCGCTATAAGATACGTTAGCGTCGTAGTTATCTAGATCTAGGTCTATTTATCTATTAGGGTCTAGTATATTACCTAGCGTAGTACCTACGTCGCGTACGCGTTGTAGCTACTCGACGTCCTCTACTATTTACGTAATCTACATCTCCTACTATACTAACTTACGCTCTATCTCGAGCTACTACAACCTATCCGTATTAGCTAGAATTCGCTAGGCTATAGTAAGAGGTTCTAGCGTAACGGAGGGCTAGCGGCCGTCGTCGCCCTAGCGCTAAGCCTATAGTTTAGCGTTAAGGTTATCTATAATGTTCTATAGGTTATATAGTCGTAGAGGAGAGAGATTAGAACTATAAAGCTAATAAGCTATAGGAAAGATATAGTAACGTATAGAATACCGCTTAACTAAATAGTTAGTTAATAGAAGAACTAATCTCTATAGTTCTTTAAGCGCTTATAACAAGTAAGATATACGCTAGTACGTTACGTAGGCTAAGGCTAGAAGCCCTAGCCTTATATCTAGTAATTGTTCTTATAGATATCCTTAGTTCCTATATACCTAATAATTATAGGTTACTTTATAATACTTCCTTACTCTATTTTATAGAGTAAGTATAGAGTATAGAGTAAGTTAGCTACTCTATTACCTTAGCTAAAGCTATAGGATAGAGTAGCCCTTATTTAACGCTAATTCCGCGTACTCTATATTATACTTATAATACTATCTCCCTTCTAGCCTAGCTCGTCCTAAGCTATATAGCTAGTTTCCTTTATCTCGTTATTTATTACTCCTATATTCTCTTTACGATACTAAAAGAGTCGAACTCTTTTAGTACTATTTATCGAAAACGCCTAGCTAAATTTATTACCTTTAAAGGTAAAGTAATAGTCTAAAAATATAGTACCTATATACGCTATAATTAGGTATATTAGGTTTATTTACGCTCTAGTAAATATAGCGAGTATCTAGGTCGTAACTAAAGATATAATATCTAGATTACCTAGTTAGAGTTCTTACGTCTCTATTCTAAGAAAGAGAAGCTTAATTAAGGAATAAAGGACGCTTAGTCGATATAAGATTCCCTATTTATAGAACTAAAGAAACTATAAATAGCGCTACGTACTACTTAGGCCTATAAAGAGCGTTTATAATAATAATACGACCTATTAGATTACCGCGCTATAGAGGTAATTACTATTAAAGACCGTAGTATCTAGAAATAAGAGGCTAAGGAGGTAGCTATAGATTCCTTATTATTTAAAGGTCTCCTTAAGAGCCTTACTCTAAACTTAGATCCTTATATATAGAGCGTACTAGAAGAATATCTAGATTCCTTTTAAGACTTCCTTCTAATTCTAGAGATTATTAAATCTCTACTAGAGATTATAGCTAGTAGTTCTAAGGAGGCCTAGCGTTTCTTAAGTCGTTCTCGTAGTTATAGTAGATAGTCTTAATAATACTAGTAAAGAAGGTCCTAGTAGGCTTACTTTAGATTACTCCTAGTTTCCTAGGTATTTTCTTTACTTCTATATCCTTCTTATTTAACTAAGTATTTCTAACTCTTTTTATCTAAGAGTTTCTCTATAGTAAAGACGTCGTCTTCCTATACTTTAAAGTAGAAGGTAGTTTATAGCGGAATCTCTAAGTCTACTAGTTCTAATATAAATATATAGATTACTAGATATACTCTTATATCCCTAGGTAAATTAAGTTAGTAGTTATTTAGTTCTTTAATATTACTAATTAAAAATAGTCTAACCTTTATATAATCTAATTTCTTTACTTTTCTCCTAGTCTTTAAATTTTTAATAAGAAGGAAGACCTTATTCTCCTCCTTAAGCTAAGGTACCGTTTTTAAATCCTTATACCTTATCCTAGTAAGGCTTTCTTACTAATACTATATTCTAGTCCTTACTTCTTTATAGATCTTCTTAAATTTTATTACGTTTATAATAGTATAATCTACCTCTAGCCCTAGTTATAGCGCTATAAATAAGTTAGGGCCCTTTCTAAAGTTTCTAAAGAATAGAGATATCTTAGTTATTTCTAATACGTTATTATTAAGTATAATCTAGGCTAGTAGTAAAAGAGCTACCTAGTTATTCTATACGTAGTTAACGTAGTATTATAGATATCCTTCTAGTATTTAGTTCGATTATTTAGTTTATCTATTCGTCTATAGGTAGAAAGCTATTAATAGCTTATATCTTATACCTATAGCTAATACTAGGGTCTTCTAGTATTTTAACGTAAAGAGCTTATCTCTATTCGTAATAAATATTATAGGAATACTATAGTACTAAACGAGCCTATTAAGTACTAGGTAACCTAATTACTTAGCGTTAATAGTTTCGTTATATAGTACGAAGTATAAGTACTTCGTTAGTTAGTCGACTATTATAAGTATAGAATCGTACTTATTTCCTATTACTAAATCCTCTAACTTTAGGAGTTTAATAATAAAGTCTATTATTACTTTATCCTATAGTTAGTATAGCGGTTCTCTAAACTAGAGATTCCCGTACTACGCGTATTATAATACCTTATTCTTATTATAGCTTTTATATTTCTTAATATAAGTAGAAACCTTCTTCCTTATATTTAGGAAGATAAAATTTCTTCTAATATATTCTATAGTTTATACGATCCTAGGATATCCTAAAGCTAGTCCGTCGTAGTAGTTCTATATATACTTTTATTCCTTATTAAGAGGAACCTTAAGTTTCCTATATAATATTAGGAACTCCTTATTATTATCTCGTAGTACTTATATAACTATATTAAATTCTTATAGGTTCGCGCTAAGCGATCCGTCCTAATTAACCTTTAGTATATAGTACTTTTACGGCTTATATCCTTCTATATAGTTACTTCGTCTACTAAGTACGTCGGCGCGCCTATTCTCTTTTCTAAGAGTATATATAATTTCGAATTTATATTCTCTAAGTAGCTCTAACTATCGTACTTACTATCTAGTAAGAACCTTTATTATTGTAAAGTAAGTTAGGTTCTTATAATCGGAGTAGATTATTAGTCCTATAGCTCCCTTATAGTATACTCTCTAGTATCGTAATACTATAACGATTATAAGTAGTTCCTTATTATAGATTTCGTAGTTTTATTTAGTAGGTATTATTTTTCTTAAGAAATATACGATTAGATACCGAGTCTCGTTAAACTCTTATATAAGGTATACCCCTATTACTAAGTCGGAGGCGTTAGTTTTAACTTAAATTAGTTTTATAGAGTCGAATATATATAGCGTTAGTATTTCGTAGTATACTCTCTTAAGTTATTTAAACGATTCTTATTAAACCTTAGTCTATATAAATTAAATATCCTTCTACGTAAGGTTTATAAGTAGTATAGCTAGTCTTAAGTAGTTCTTAATAAACTTTCGGTTATAGTTAGTAAGTCTTAGGAATAACTATATATCCTTAACTATCTAGAGTACTAGCTATTTCTTAATTAAGGTTATCTTTTTAGGATTAATTTTAATTCCTTTAGTTCCTATAATAAAGCTAAGGAAACTAACTTCCTTTCTAAAGAACTCGTACTTCTTTAGTACTATCTTAAAGGTAGTCGTACTTAGTCGTTTAAGAATAGTAGCTACGTCCTTAGCGTACTACTCTTATAATCCTTTTATAAAGATAAGTATATCGTCGATATAGGTAATAATAGTAATCGTAGAGGCCGTACTAGTTATAGTTACTCCTAGGATCTATTCCGCTACGTATACCTTAGATATAAGGTCGTCGACTATCTTTACTCGTAAGAAGGCGTTATTATTAATAACCTTATTATATAGGTAGCCTAGTAGTTTAGCGTAGTATATATCGATTTTAGCTAGGCCGTCCTTAATCCTATACTATAGCTCTGCCTCCTTATTTAATAGGTAGCGGAAGAAGGCCTATACTAGTTACTTATCTCGCTATATAGCGGTATAGTAGGCGTACGTAGTAATAGCGGAGCGTACTACTAGTAGCGTAATAGCGTCTTCTATAATACGCTTTATCTCGCCCTATAGTAGGTTATCTTAGGTATATTACTATAGATAGTAGTAGTTAAGGATATTATATACCTCTTTTAACTACGCGTTACTCTAGTTAATAGCGTCTATTATAAATATAGTCCTCTTTAGTATATTATAGTACTTATAGGAGAAGATAAAATACTAGCGTTCGACTATCTAAGTCTATTCTAAAAAGGCGCTATAGCCTTTCGTTCTTAGCTAGAGAAGATAGGCCTTTTTAATAAGCGTCTCGACCTTCTAGTCCTCTTTCGTAAGTACTTTAGAGTTAGCGTAGGCTCCGACTATCTTAGCGCGTTTACGCTTAAGGTTAATATTACTAGCGACGATTTAAGTATATACTACTAGTTTACTAGCGTACGTCTATAACTCTTCGAGCGTTATATTATCTATAGACTTAAGCTATAGCTCCTCGAGGTATTACTTAGCTATCTTTAACGCTAGAGTATTAGAAGTAGTCTAAGACGAGCTAGGAGTTATATTACCTAGTACGGTACTAGGTTAGGGCTACTATAGACTAGTAGTAGGTCCTATAGGCTCTACGTCGCTATTATTAGTTCCTTCTCTTACGCCTTCTAGCTAGTTAGTAATAGCTTTATTATTAGCTACTACGACGCGGTTATCTATAGGGCCTAAGGCCCCTTAGTTATCTTCTATTAGCGCGATACGCTAGCGCGTATTATAGCCTATTATAGCTATAACGGTAGCGGTATAGTAGAGCTACTAAGTACCTCTATACTTAAACTAGCTATTCCTCGTAGACGAGATAAGAGATATTCGACTATAAGAGGAGTTATAAATAGGTAGTATTAATATAAGTAAGTAGTAGTTTTAAGTAACTACGAATATCTAAGAAGGAGAGATAGTTATAGAGAAGTAGAGCTTATATAGTAGTTAGCCCTAAGGGCGGTACTAGTAGGCTAGCGAAGGTAGCTTATTATATATAGGCTCCCCTAATACTACGTTAGTTACTTATTCGTTAAATTAAGGAGACTTAAAGTAAGTATCGTTACTCTTAAGGTTATTAGCCTCTAGATATTCCTTAATCTTCTACTTAAAGTAAGTAAGAAGGGCTTTAAATACCGGATAGGCCTACTATATAGAGCTAACTTTACTACTAACGTAGCCTTCTAGCTTTAAGGTAGCTATCTTTAATAGCTATAGTATATCGATATATTAATTAACGACGTTTTAGTCGTTCGTTAAGAGTACGTTATTAAGGATAGAGAGACGTTTTAGTAGCTTTATACGCGAATTTCTCCTAGCTCGAGTAACTATAGTATTATAAGCTAACTATTCTTCCTTTAGTATAGTATTAATTATAGCTTATAGATAGATAGCTCGAGTTATACTAGTATAGAAGCTATTCTAGCGTATTATAACGTTAGTAATAAGGTCGTACGTCTCCTTCTTACTATTAGGCCTAGGATATAATATAAGCTACTTTTAAAGGCTAGTAAACCTCTTAATTTATTATAGTAAGCTACGAATCTAGTAAATAACGTTATAAAGCTAGCTAATTAGCCCTTTACGACGCTATAGTAATAGCTATTATTCTTTAAGCTCTATTTAGTCTATATTAGTACTAAATACCTCCTTATTACTACTAAAGAGCGCTACTTAACTAATAAGGTTAAAGATATAGCCGTAATAGTAAACTTATTGCTCGTTACGTATAAAGCTATATTCCTTACTAAGCTCTATAAAATAGATACTATTATTTAGTACGTTATCTATAGTAAACTAGCTAAGCTTATCTTAGACGTTATAATAGCTAATAATCTTACTTACGGTACCCGTAATCCTTATACTACTATATTTACTAGTCTACTTTAGTAGTAAGAGGAGTATAGTTACTAGATAGCCGGTATAATTAATATAGTACGTATAGAGTCTAAGTAAAGTAAGCTTATTACTAGAGGTCTATAGATTAAAGGAGAAGCTAATAGAAGTAATCGTAGTTACTAGTTAATTAACGACGAGACTACTAGATTAGTCGTAGATATTATTAACCGTCTAGCTTATAGTAGTACAAGAAGGAATAAAGCGCTTATAATATAGTTATAAGTAGATAAGGAGGTCTCTAAAGCGTTAGCTCTCTAGCTAGTTAAAGGCTACGTTATCGTAGATAAGCTAATTATATAGCTTAGCCTTAAAGTCGTTATAATCGAAGCTAGCTACTATAGCGTTAGAAGTAGTAGTAGTCTCGCTACTACCTATCTTTTACTATAGACTAGCCTACTAGCTATTAGGCTTCTATATAGCTTTACTATACTTATTAATATTATAATCCTTAAATAGGTATATAATAGTACTACTCGTAGCTATACTCTTATATATAGGTAGCTTAAAGCTAGGTCTAGTACGTCTTATAAGGTAGTAACGGCGATATAGCTAGAAGTACTTACTAGTATTAGTCTAGCGTAGACGCTAGCCTTCTATAAGCCTATTATACTACTTATATATCTTACTACCCTCCTTAAAGTCGTTATATAGTACCTCGTAGCCCTTAAGTCGTAACTAGTCTACTAGCTCGTAGCCTATAACTTAAATAGGTAGAGGTTTTAGAGGCTAGTTACGTAGGCTTCTAAACTCGCTAGTACGCTAAAAGATAGTTAGAACCTCGAGCTAAGAGGTTACTAGTACGGATATAAAGTCGCTTAAGGTATCTATATCTATAGGTATAGTACGCTATCGTAGTAAGGTTAGTATTATTAAGATAGAGTAATACGTAATAAGAGGCTAGAAAGTAAGGATTAAGCGTAGCGCGGAATTACTTTACTCTAATTAGGCTAAACGGCGCGGATATAGCCGCTAAGTATAAGCTAGCTCGATTAGAAAGGATGTCGCTAGCGCTTCTATTCTCTATAAGGTGTTATTAATCGCTAGTAGTATCTAGATTACGTAGCTAGTATAAGTATTACGCGTAGCTAGGGTAAGGGTTAGGGTATTACTTCTACTTAATTCACTTTAACATAAAACACTACTATACTACTACTGTCTTGACAAGGCCTTAAACAAGATGTAATTAAGATAGCACTCAGGGTAGTAGACGAAGGAATCGAGTCGATTCCTTTGAAATCGGGTGAGAAATTAGGATTAGGGTAGAAGCGCA
>JAWDJX010000183.1:0-13700 GCA_033117895.1 Extremus antarcticus | reverse complement strand
TATTACTTATACCCCCTTAGGATCTTCTTATTACTAGCTATAGAGGCCTATAAGCTACTTATAGTATATAGAAGGGGGTATATTATCCTTATTCTTAGTAATCTAGTAGTTTCGTCTAGTCTTACTTTAGTATTTTCTTCTAGTATTCTAGCTACTAAGAGCCTAACCGTAGCTTATAACGTTACTATAGTAAACTAGCGCGTACTAGGCTTATAACTATAACGTATATTGTGTAATTAACTAGTAACTAAGTAAATTATAACGAACTATCTACTTATTCTAATTATAGTAGCTAAAAAGGAGGTTGATGTACTAAGGAACTAGTGCCTAAGGCTCCAATTCTTAACACTAGGTGCTATTCGACCCAATCACCAGCCCACTAATTTCAAGCACCTATGCTTAATTCTATTCATAGAAAAGCTTAACAGCTACCAATGAATCACAGCAATGGAGTCGTCTTTGCTATTGCGGCATATTTGTACCCATGCTCTTACGTTTCTCTCGATCTTCTGATCGTTCTGCCTTCCGCTTTGCTTTGTCCCACAACACATTTTCCACACGTCGTTCTCCATAGATATCTATCTCTATACTTCTCGAATCATATAGGTCGTACCAAAATTGTAGTGATTCTAGAACGTTCTGTGGATGCGGCGCGTCCCATTGGCACTATCTATTCCACTCCCGGATGGCCCTCCGAGAACGCCCCGAGCCCGAGGGCGCAAGCGATCTGCTGTCCTTCTCACTTCATCTTGCAGTAAAGCCGAGCTGAGGCCAAAGAAGAACCATTACAATACATCGGGCAGACCAGCGACGACGGTCATGGCCAAAACAACTCTACTACGCCAACGTGCGCGCAGACATTCCGATGACGCCAGAGTCGCCACACCTCCTGCGTTATAGGTCCGCAGCGACGCCTTACTGCGCACCTCGCGCTGCGGTCGACCGATTCGACACCCATATAGACATCGGCCAAGCGAAGGCTATACGATAAGAGGTTTGAGAGGCTAGTGTTCTGAGAAGTAAGTGTTCAGCCGTGGACTGGCAAACAATCTCACATTTGTCGCAACAGCCGCACGATTGTTCGCTCGCTGGTTCTCCGGGGGGTGTCCACTTGAATTACACACTGGTTGCTATCTCTGCGTAAACTTTATGTTCATGCCCTCACCACTGACAGCTGCAGACTTTGGTAGGCTTTCTCCGTCTCGCCTAGCGTTGTGCATCAGCCACTGAAAGAATAAGTCACCGTATATCTTCGTGTGATCCAGTATTGACACTACAGTCGTATAGAAAGGGGCGTGCTTAGACATAAAACTCTAAGGCCAGACTCACTAAAAAAGCATCAGAGGAAGCAACACCCAATCATTGAGCGTGGACATAACGACGAAAACGATAACGATAATGAAGAGGAGGAGGAGGGAGGATCAGGAGGAGGAGGATCAGGAAGATTCAGGTAGTGGAGACAGTGAGGATGAGGATGGCGGGGACGACGAAGTCGCCGTTGTCACGGATCTGTATGCACAAATGAGACAGCTACGGCGCAGTCTACCTCAGTCGCCGTTTGCATTTACACAAAGTCAAGCAGGAAGTCTGTGGCGACGATTGAAACGGGCGGAGAGCGAGCAGAATTCGCAAAGGGTGATGGAGGCAAAGGTTGCAGCGCCGAATGAGATGGTGGACGTTGGGACGAATGTGAGCTGAGAGGGACCAATTTTGTAAATCACTTCCGTGCAGTATTGTTGTAAGCTTGTGTATCAAGGCGCACCGCTCATGGAAATTTGTACTAGTGAGATTGCCCGGAGCCTCCGTTACAGACACTTGACAGTACAGAGCAATCCGCTCGGGAGAGGCCCAGCGTAAGGGCAATCTAGCATTGTCGACGTTCAAAGCACGGAGGTATTTCACGACGCGTGGGCTTCCCCATCCTCCTCCTCCTCCTTGTCGTTCCAAAGACCCTCGAGAACAGCTAGGGGCACAACGCCACCGCTGGAGGCTCCGCTTGCACACCGGCTTGCGGGCGGACGTTGGTTCACGCCTTGGTGCTGCGTTCCAGGCGAGGAATACAATGAGCCCGCTCGGCGGTGCCTTTGCCTTCCCCGCCATGATGGGGCTAAGCACTATGCCGGCAGCGCAAGCACGGTACAAGAATCGTACTGGAAGGCGATATCTTCACCCTAAGGAGGCATGTCACGCATGATAACCACCAGGATGCAACCAAGTGACCAGACGCTGACGGTCAGGCTTCAATCTTGCGCCTATGACTAAGAGCTTTTGGGGATAATATGAATTGCATTAATGGCCGTGCAAGAAGGTGTCAGCACCGCGCGTCTCGCGGGTTTTAACTATTCTGTGCTGGAGAAGCACAATCTCAAGAGTGACGCACGTATGATCTGTTATTCCACCTTTCTAGCTTTAAGTCGACACCAAAGTGGAGGCTTCTCCCAAAGCGTACGACTTTTCTGTCTCTCTGCCCAGCCCTCACTTTCGGCGCATAGTTCGATATCAAAATTCCACAATATCCTTGCCAGAATTAAACGCATTTCATTGTACGCTAGATTCTTGCCTATACAATTTCTCGGACCTAGATGGAAGGGCTGGAGTACAGAGCGGTTGTCGTTGTAGAAAGGTGACGCTGGATCTTCCTTAGCGGGGGCAAGCCATCGCTCGGGGTGAAATGATTTGGCGTTGTAGAAATTGCGATCGGTCCAGTAAGCGGCAGACTGGTGGACTGCTACTTTTGTCTGCACAGAGTGGTCAGTCCGGGTCTGCTCACTGGGGCTAAGTCGGCAGACTTACATTTGGAGGAAGCTCAACTCCAGCGATGATTGACGGGCCGTCTGGGAGAGTTATGCGTCGTATGCCGGTAGGAACTGGAGGATAACGACGTAGGCCTTCATCCAGACATGCCAACATGTACGGCAGTCGACTTGACGCGTGAATGAAATCAATCTCCTGCTCACTCTGGAACTGCGAACGCACTTCTTCAGTCACTTTCTTCAAAGCAAGGGGCGTTTTAAGAAGCCAGTATGTGACACCTGAAAGTAGGGTGGCGGTTGTCTCTGACCCGGCGATTATGAGAACGGTAGCATTGGCGACCAATTCCTTGAAGGTCAGGGCATCTTTGTCGTCCTTGTGCTTCAGCATGGAGTCCATAAAATCTCCACGTCCATGTTGGGCTTCATTGTGAATTCGATTGGTAACAATGGAACGAGAAAATTCGTTCTGAGTCTCCCTAGACTGACGAAGGTCCCTAGGCAGGAAAAGACCAAAGAGCTCGGTAAGGAGCGGGTAGGTACGAGCGGCGCGGACGACTGGACCAAGCTTGACTAAAAGGAAGATATTGGCAATCCAGTGGTGAATCTTCTGATCGATAAGTCCTCTGAAAGGCTCTCCAAAAGCAAGATCACCAATCAAGTCAAACGTGGTCAGATTATACCATTGGACCATGTCTGCTCTTGATTCGGAGGCTGCGACGTCTTTCAACTTCTCGATAAGGAGATCGATGTGCACTTTCATCAGTGGTTCCTGGTCGCGGAGCGCCTTTTCCGAGAAGGCGGGTGAGAGAGCCTTGCGGTACCTAGCGTGATCGAAATCATTCGATTGCAAGATTTGCGAGTCGTCTTTCTCGAATTGAAGAACTTTGGGCAGCTGGCGATGGCCGTGGCCGTGAATGTCTGACCAAGCCTTCGCAGTCGTAAACGAAACCTCGTCATCTGCGAGACGGACCACTTCGCCGTATGTCTCATGGAAGGCACGGATCTGGCGATCCATGTTCCCGCTAAACTCGGCCAAGTGGCGCAGAATTGGAAAGGCGATCCATAACTTCGGTCCAGGAATCTTGCGCAGGGGGCTGAAATAGATGCTGTAGATTGCCAGTGTGAGAGTGTACAGGACGAACAAGCCTGCGGCTATCCCCACGACCAAAGCTAAGCCAGGCGAGATTATGAAGTGAAGGTGATAGATGTGTTGAAACTCTGGAAACGACATCACTTTTTGAAAGCAGCAAGCGCTAAGATCGTTGCGTGGCGACGTTTGGAAAAGTAGAGAGGTATTTCTGCTGTGACCGCACCTCTCTTTATTCAACAGTGCCAGGTCGAGAGATGGTCTAAGTTCTCCGGTGTTGCGGAAGAGCACATGTCCGAGAGCCATTTGATTGCACAACCGACTGTCCGACCGGGCATGCTGTCATTTACTTATTTCCGCTATTGCCTTTGCCATCGGATGGTGGCTTTTCGGAGGGTGGCTTTGAAGTTTTCGGAGGGTCGGACGATCACTAGACGGAGAATGAAACAATTATCACATACGTCCGTGGCAAGCCGACAATAAGGCTGTGCACCTCAGCCGAGTACATGCCGCTCATGCATCATCTGTATTGACGTATCTGTGAAATACATTATAAATTGGGCCACACGCAGAACTGGTTATGAGCAATTTTCCAACGAACTTCCAGCGGATTCACCGATCCTACCTTAGTCGATACCCTATATTGAGTAAGCAAGAACCTTCTCTATCGATATCGACTATCATGCTGGGCATCGTACCGCGAAAAGAACCACCATCGGGCGATACGGAACATGGCAAAGAGCAGGTGACATTGGACGGCGATGGCCGTCTGGCCTTCTCGCCTCATGACAGGGACAATCCCAAGGACTGGTCCACGAGTCGAAGATGGTACATCACGGGTGTGTGCATGCTGCTCACTATCAACTGTAGCTTCGCATCAAGCGCGCCCACCGGCGCCTTGAAAGGCATCGTTGAAACTTTCAACGTCTCATTGGTCGCAGCAAACCTAGTGACAACGCTCTTCCTTGCTGGGTATTGCGCAGGCCCTCTGTTCTGGGCTCCTCTCTCGGAATATTATGGCCGGCGATACATCTTCTACATCAGCTTCTTGGGTTACTTTGGCTTTAACTTCCTCTGCGCCTGGACACCGACCTTTGGCGGGTTGCTTGCTGGACGCTTTCTCACCGGCACCTTCGCCAGCTCGGCTATGAGTAATGCGCCAGGTGTCTTGGCGGATCTCTGGGGCCCTATCGAGCGTGGAAATGCAATGGCATGGTTCGTCATGGTCACCTTTATCGGCCCGGTCGTTGGTCCAATTTCGTCTGGCTTCATCCAAATGACAGTGGGATGGCGGTGGACCTTTTATGAGCTGCTATGGTTCGCAGCCGCAACCATCATTCTTCTACCAACTCTCCCCGAGACACTACCCTCTCGAAGACTAGCATTGAAAGCAAAACGAGTCCGTCGCGACATCCCAGGCTATGAGAACGTGCTCTCTCCGCAGGAAGCGAAAGGCGAGTCGCTGATCAAAATCTTCGAGCGGTCTCTGCTTAAACCATGGATCATCTTCTTCGACCCCATCTCTTTCGCCATTGCAATCTACTTTGCGATTGTCTATGCCCTGCTGTATATGATGTTCACCATTTACCCGGTCAGTGTTACCCGCAATGCTGTGGTGCACAGTACTGATATGAGAACAACAGATTGTGTTCCAAGAGATGCGCGGCTGGAATGAGGGAGTCGGTGAGCTTCCATTGATTGGCATGGTCATTGGAGCCGTCATTGGAGGCGCTTGCGTGTTCGTGATGTCGGCTCGCGAGAGAAAGAATGGGCTCGGAAGCGGCGAGTGGCGAGCAGAGACCCGTCTGCCTCTTGCAATGGTCGGTGCTGTGCTCCTTCCCATCTCGATGTTCTGGCTTGCCTGGTCCGGGAACTACAACAGCGTTCACTGGATTGTTCCAACGATCGCGGGCGGGTTCCTCTGCTGCGCCATTTTGTTCATTTTCGTCTCCTTTATGAACTACCTGACCGATACCTATCTCATGTTCGCGGCGAGCGCTGTGGCTGCTAATACTATTGTCCGTTCTGCCGCTGCTGCTGGAGCGCCTCTTTTCACGAATCAAATGTTCCATGCGTTGGGCGTCGGAGGGGCGGGATCGTTGGTGGCCGGAATGGCTTGTGTACTGGCTCCAGTCCCTTTTGTCTTCAACAAATACGGAGAGAGCATACGCAAGCGCTCAAAGTATGCCCCCACGGAGCACAAGTAAGCGCTACAGAAAGCAGAGACCAACTCAAGCGACCATGAATGAGTGTGCCATTCCGGCGTACACATGAGCGCATGTTCGAGGTACAAATGATGCAGGATGCGACTGGTGACGGGGAAGTAAAAAAAGGTCAAGGAGAGTAGAGTCTGACGGGGGTAGATCAGTTCGACGATGGCATCTAACGATGTGTACCTCTCGAGACTATATTCAGTTGGCGTCTTGTCAGGATGGTTTGGCTTCAGCTGTCACATTTCATTAAAGATTCCACATCGTGCCAAAGTATTGTGCATCCCATGCACTCCAATCAATGTCCATGTGAGGGCTTATGAGCATATTGTCGATGTTGCTGAAATCGTGGTAGAAATCAGTGCCGTTCAAGTGAGGTGCTTGAGTCGAATTCTGGAAATACTTGCTGATCTGCCCAGCGTCCAGAGACTCAGTGGCATCGGAAATGTGTGGAGGTACTTCCTGGACCCAAGGAGCAGAACTGTCAGTAGAAAGCTGGGACTGGACGTCGGAATGGTTGGCAGGCCATTGTGATTCTGGTCCATCGCCGAGCGCAGCCATCGGTCTGTCATTCGGCTCCTGAGCCTGGCGAAGCCGGTCGAGCATTATACCCAAAGTCCTTGTGGCTTTGTCTGCGACTCCGCTTTGACTCTGGAAACCGGACCAAGCCTGATGCGATTGTTGAAGTAGGTTGAGCCTCTCCAATCTTGCTTCCTTCCCGCCAACCCCCTCGGAAGTTACGCTAGTAGCCGACTTGCCGATCCGAAGGTCACGATCAATATCCAGACATACCAAAACGGCAGCGAGGAGGAAGTCATGACTCATTAGTGACATGAAGCGCCAGTTGCCCGGATCTGGGCGGGTATTCATTGGATTCTCTGATAGAGCGCGTTGGTGCTGGAGTACTTTCTGTGCAGCTTCGAGGCAGATGTCACGGGAAGAAGCGTAGCGCTGCAGAGTGTGGGCCGGGATGAGGTATTTTCTGTGTAGAATCATTCGTGCGCGCTGGACGATGAGATCCATCTCGATAACTTGATTGAGGTGGCATCTCCAAGGACCCGTCCGCTCAATGCATTCCAGCGGCTCGAGCCAGGCGGGTTTGGTAGCGATCTGCGACATCAGATCCTTGTCCAGCTGAAGAACCTCTTCATAGGTCAACCCCTTGGGTGAGTTGATTCGATCACTAATACGGCCCTGGACCGCGAGGAGCCTTGTTTTGTAGCTCAGATACGCAACGCTCGTTGGCTCTGAGACCGATCGGTCTTCCGGAGGTTCCGTCATGTCCTCATTCAAATCCTCATCTAGGACATTAAGAGGCGGCAGCGTATCAGCCTGCCGCTCGTCCACAGCGCGCGGTAGACCACACTTTCCGGAAAGCAGGAGGTCCATTTGCATGATGAAAGCCCACGTTCTACGGCGCATTTCAGACTCCAAGACGGAGATATTTGAGTAGTGTCGAGGGTCGCGATGGTAACCCCTACTCATGGCCAGGCGTACGATAGTGTTGAGGATGAGAGAGGCTCGGAAATGGCCATCGACGCTCCAATAGTGTTCACACGCAAGGTATAAAGTCTAGAAGTTGTTAGTGCTACGAGGTAAAAGACCTATGATTTCAACTCGCCATTGCTTCCACTGTGTATGTTGTCGCTTTTGTGTAGTCTGACTTGATTAGGCACTGCGCAGCTCGTAGAGTATAGGTATGCGAAGCCGCTTCAGGCAAAGCAAGGCTTTCAAATTGCTCCGGCATCTGCGAAGTGCTTTGCAAGGCCAAAGCGATGACGGTGAAAAGTAGCGCAAGCCAGGGCAGAGAGGCGGCACCAGGATCATTCCAGAAGGCTTCACATTCTTTTTTCAGTGTAGGGAAATGGATGATTGTGAGAAGTGACGGGATGCTGTTCTCCTTCGCAAGAAGCTCCACCATGGCGTCAACATCAGACCCCGAAGGTAGCGAACAGATGAGCTCGGAGAGAGAGACGTCTTGATGGCCACCGAACAGCAAATATTGGCCGCTGCGTTCATGGTAAGAGCCCGTCTCACTAGAAGTAGGACTCCTGTCAACCTCGTCTCTGATACCGGCAATCTAGACATCCTCAGCAATGTTCATGGTGAGAGCGTCAATGGCTGGCTTACTTCGTCTAGTATAGTTTCCCAATGCGATGAATTCGTGAAACGCGTTTGCTCTCCATTCGCATGAAGTTGAGGAGCCGTGTCCGGGACTTGGTCCGCTGCAACGCTAGCAGTAGAGTCCTGGGCCCGGCTGAGATTGGTGTTGGTATCAGAAGGTCCTGTGAGGTCGGCTACCAATTTCTCGAGCCGATCAATGCGGTTGTGTAGAACGGTGGATTTGCCCCTTGGAAGGGCTGTGGAACGAGATTCTGCGGAATTTGTGGTGGCTGCCTCATATGGATAGACACAGCTCCCTGCTGGTCGTTTCGCACAATTCCTGCATGGCCGGACCTGGTCACACTTGAGCCTGCTCATGGTTAGACGTGTCTCACAGTGGGCGTGAATGGCCTACTTCTTCTTCCGGCATAAGTTACAAGAGAGCTGAGCCTTTGGTCTGCTCAAGCTGTCCTTCGACGCTGGCACAGTGCGGGATTCCATGTGTTTCGACTTTAGCGCCGTGGCAAATACAAGCTTGTAATCGCCCGGTTGGAATTAATGCATAAGAGCAGACACACTCTTACGCTTCAAGCCTCTGAGCATGCTGAGTCAACCGGCATAACTAAGAAAGCTCTAGATTCTATAGACATTTACGTAATTATAAGACTTGAAAAAGTAAAAAAGCTATTACAAATACAATAAGTTGCTAAAAACAAATAAAAAGAAAATTAGCTATTTTAAAAAGATGTTTATTTTATATTAAACTTATTTTATAAAGTTGCTATATTAGTTTTTATTAAACTGTTTCTTAATAGTATTATACAATAAAAGCTATTTTATTCTAATATTTAACTAGCTTAAATCTTTTAATATAGTACTTTCTAGCTATTTTTATATTATTATAAAGATAGTTTTATTAGCCCGTAAGGCTCGACGGCAGCCTTATCGAGCCGCTAAGACAACTAGGTATATAGCTACACTTATTGTGTGTGTAGGAGCTTCGTACTCAACTTAGTATAGACTTACTATCTATTATTATACCCTACTAGAGGATCCTACGAGTAGTAAACGCCGTAACATTATATCGTAGTCCTCTTCTATATCCGACCCTTAAGGGATCGTAATATATATTTAACTTGTCTTGTTTGTTTAGGTCCTTGATTACAGCGTTAATTAGATCCCTATTAATAGTGCAATTCATAAAAGAGTTGAGATGAAATTTGCGAAATTCTGTGCGTCACGTGGTGTTCTGCGTTACGCGGGGAAGACTTTTACTACATAACGAGCTCCGTTCCAACGTCACCCATCATATAAGTGTTTCAGCCTTGCACGGCATGAGCCGAAAGTGCAATTGGAAGACGAATGCTTCGACGATTCCTCTATATCTTTCGCGCTTTATGTACGCTTCATTACACCAAAAGCCAAGGTGAAACTGCCGCAACGTCTACTCCAACGCCTCAAGTCGCTCATCATGGACTAAATCACCGTATCTCAATGAAGTATCGTGCTCTCACACGCCCCAGTAACCATTCGTCTTCAAGTTCGACGGCAGCTGCGCAGCCATACGTTCATTCTCCGACGCCATCGTCCATGGGTTATACATGTGGCCAGGCGGCAGATTGGTGTTGACGAACGGGGTACCCTTCTGCAGGTGTGACAGGCACTCGTCGTATTTCTCCGTGGCGTAGGTCTCCGGGTTGTGTGCCCAGACCCACTTCCCACCCTTGAAGAAGCCGATGTCTTTGACGTCCGGGTTGGCTTCGATGGCGTTCAAGTCGGCGTGGTGGAGTTCCTCACGGTTGATGAAGCCGGACTGCTGGAGGATGGAGGTGCGCTGGAATCTGGATTGCGCGAGTGATATTAGCGGAGAGGAAGGGCGAACGGTCGACAGGGTAGCTTGTGAGACCGCACCTGAGTTTGTTGTAGACTTTCGTGGCCCAAGGCGCGTTTTCCTTGCCACCAAGACGCAAGCACTCTCCGATGGTGACGGCATCCTCACAGGCCTGCACCGCGCCGTTGCCCGCGGTCGGGAGGAAGGCATGAGCTGCATCTCCAAGCTTGGCGATGCGGCCACCGTTCGACGTCCACTGCTCGACAGGATCGCGCCAGCGGAGGCCCCAGTCGACGATCTTCTCGGGAATTTGCTGAAAGAAATCGATGACGGCTGGATCCCAGTTGTCGGCTTTTTCGTAAAGTTGCTTGATGCAAACCTCGGGGTCGCGAAGATTGTGCCAGGACTCTGCGGCATTGCCGTCACTCTGTCGGATTAGTCAGTGGGTGAAGGCATTGCAACCTGATTCGTGACGACTTGCCCCGTGAGTGAACGCGAACGCAACCCAGTCCTTCGTCAAGAACAGAATAAGATGCAAGTCATCACCCAGATACGTCCGGAACTCAGGCTGTTCGTCGACTGTCTTCAACAGCTCTTCAGCAGGCGAACCCTTCTTGATAACATCACGAGGGAAGGCTGCGCGAGCGGCGGCGTAGCCGCTTTCCAAGACGGGAGCGTTGCAGATGTCCGGCGTGAATCCGCTTCCAATGCCGTCGCCTGACAGGCAGACATCCGCCTCGTACTTCTCCCCAGTCTTTGTCTCGATGACGACGCCCGAGTCAGATTCCGTGACCTTGTCAGCCTTTTGTCCGAAGTGCACCGGGATACCCAATCGAACGCATTGGTCCAGAAGCATGTTCGTGTAGACCGGTCGTCGCTTGATGAAAGAAATCTTCACGTCGGGCGCCGCTGTGTTCTCCCGTCCCTCACGAACCCACTCCGGAAAAGTCCTCTTGACACATGTGCCATTGGGCCTCCAGATACTGATCGAACAGTCGTATACATCCTTGTGGTAATCGGCGTGCATGGTCGGGTAGTATTTGAGAGTGGTGACACCGGACGGCGGGATTGTAAAGTAGTCACCTGGAGTGAAATTAGAATCATCCCGGTGAGACTCGGGACGCTTTGAGGTCAAATTACCCAAAACCGAGATCTCATTTGCTCTTTCAAGGACAATGACGTCGCAGCCCTTTCGCCAGCATTCCAGTGCGGCCATGAGCCCTCCAACACCAGCTCCCACCACCACGACCTTGAGGCCGAGGCTTGGGTATCTCTCGACGCCGTTGATAACACTCATTGTTGCTGAAGTATCAAAAGTGTCGTTTGTGAAGATCAATCTCCTTCGGAACGGTAAGTTTTTTGTGATTGTTCAGGTTGAAATTTGTTGGGTTGATGGACAGTGAACGACTCAGGCGGATTTTCTTTTATATGTATATCAATGATGAAGCCGTGCAACGGTATGAGACCCTTGGAGACTGTCATCCCAGTTCGGACGACTGAGAGCCTGTGACGATACGTTTTGCGCCGTTCCGTGGTTAGCGTTGCGGCGACGTGGTGGGATCTGCCGAGTAGCATTCCCCGAGCGGGAGAAACCACTCTCCAGCTCCGTAGTCTACTCTCTGGGCCGCAGAATGATGCTAGATCGGCAATCATCCGTTCTCTCTCCTTGGATCGGAGCTGTAGCGGGATAGCGATAGTGCGTGGACAGTTAAGGGAGGGGACGATGCGGACGGATAAGTCCTTCGGAGGGTCGGAGGGTCGCTGATTGGTGCATCGCAGTACGGTTCATCAACTACCCGACACAGCATCTTACCTCCATCCTGATGGCTGAGAATGGCATTGTCATGTACTAACAGGTCGGCGCTATCATGAACTAATTCTCCGCGCCCGGTGAGGAACATGCGCGCATCAAGAGATGCGTCAGACTTTTCGTTGATATCTTAGTGTAAATTCAAACACGCTATTCTCATTACTCTAATCCAAGCCAGTCCACAGACACTACCGTTTCAGCGGCCAAAGACCCTTACCTATAAGGAGGACTCTATGTACAATCATAGAGTAGCACATTAGGTCTCCGGTCTTTCTGAAGCCAACGCCAGAACCCTGCAGCAGTAATGCTAATGGTCGTTATATTAGTGATCGGAATGGTTCGGTTCCGTCGGTTCTTACTAATACGCGCGTACGGTACTTTTAAAAAATACCGAGTAGAGATAGAAATCTAGTTATTCCTCGTTAAGGGAGATTTTTCCTATTTAGCTCGACCTTTTCTATAATAGGCCGTATCTTAAAGAAGCTATAAAAAGGTTACTCGTCTAAAGGAAAAGTCGAGGTCCTCTATAATAACCTTAAAAGGACCTTTTAGGTAAGCTTTAAGGTTTTCCTTAAGCCGTAGAGGTTTTTACGGCTTAACGCGACCTTTTCTAGTCTTTACTAAGCTATAACAAGTATAGGAAAAGGTCGCGTTAAGCGGGAAAAAGTCTCCTTCTTTTAAAATAACCTTAAAAAGTCTAAAACCTACTAATATATATAGCTAGTACTTTTAAAAAAATTTAAGTAGCGATAGAAATCTAGTTATTCCTCGTTAAGGAAGGTTTTTCCTACTTAGCTCGACCTTTTCTATAATAGACCGTATCTTAAAGAAGCTAAGAAAAGGTTACTTATTTTAAGAAAAAGTTAAGGGCCTTTATAATAACCTTAAAAGGACTTTTTAAGTAAGGTTTAAGGTTTTCCTTAATCTATAGAGGTTTTTATAGCTTAACGCGATCTTTTCTAGCCTTTACTAAGCTATAATAAGTATATAAAAAGGTCGCGTTAAGTAGAGAAAAGTCTCCTTCTTTTAAAATAACCTTAAAAAGTCTAAACCCTATAAAAGTTTAATAGTTAATATAACTTAAGAAAGGTTATTAAGTTTAAACTCTAAGATCCCTATTATAATACTTAATAGTATTTTATATATATATATAATAAATAAAGGAGTTTCTACTTAAAAAAGAAAAGAAGAAAAAGTAAATAAATCTAAACTTAATTTCTATATAAGAAGCTAAGATATTATATATACTTAAAGTAGTTATTCTCTTTTACTATATAATAAGACTAGCCTTTCTTAGGTCTTCCTTTAGTTTTAATCTTTTTAGGCCTTCTACCTTTATTTTTAATTATTAGAGCTATTTCGACTTACTTATTACTAGGCCCTTCTTCTATATCTTCGATATTACTCTTAATAAGACTTCGTTTAGAACTAACTCTCGATCTCGATCTCGATTCCGATCTATTAGATCTAGGTCTATTTAGATTAGATTTAGTAGTATAATTCTTTAAACTCTCTTTTATTATATTAGTACTAACTTCTCGATTTCGAATAGAAGGACTACTAATAGGCGCGTCGATATTAATCGAGTATAAGTACTCGTCTATTTCTCCTTCTTCTTTATTACTTTTCTTAGAGGATATCTCTATATCCTTAGAGCTAGAGCTCGGCGCCCTTTCGTTTCGAGATATATTAGAGTTAGATATAGTTCTCTTATTTCTAATTATATATTTCTTTAAGAGAGTAGGCGTATTACTAACTAATCTAACTAGATTATCTTCGAAACTATTAGTCGAGCTAGATATATTAGATTCTAAAGTAATATTCTCTAGATAGTTATTAATTAGCGTATTTTTATTAGGGCTTTTAGTAGTATTCTCTAATATATTAAGATTCTCTCGATTTAGTT
>JAWDJX010000182.1:0-13975 GCA_033117895.1 Extremus antarcticus | reverse complement strand
TTTAGTAAGATTATAATATAAGTTAAATATAAGTATATCGAAGATATCCTTAGTTCCTATATACCTAAGTAATTATAGGTTACTCTATAGTACTCTCCTACTCTATCCTATAGAGCGAGTATAGAGTATAGAGTAAGTTAGCTACTCTATCGTCTTAGCTAAAGCTATAATTATAGAGTAGTCCTTATTCTACCCTAGACCTACGTATCTTATATTATACTCGTAATACTTTTGTCCTTATTTATATTCTAGTATATCTATAAAGTAAGATAGTCTAGAAGGCTAAGTAACGTTATAAGATCGAGTAATTTAGATATAATAGCTATATATATAGCTATAGAGCTTAGTCTCCTCTACTTTATAAAGTATTTAAATTTTAACTAGACGAAATTACTATAGTTAGGTAACTACATATAAATACTATATATTATACTTTTATTATACGTTTTAAATATATTAAAGTTTAGATCGAGTAGATATATAGAGCTCGCGTATACTTATAATAGTTTAGAAGTCTCGTTTATACTTATACTTTATCTCGTTATTAGCGTAACGACGTAGCTAAGGAGGCTAAGTATCGTTATAGCCTTATATATTATAAGCTAACTATAATATTCTAACTATCCTATCGAGATTATTATCTTTCTACTACTTCTAATATATATCTTAAATACTTTAATACGTACCTATATATCCTAAACTACTAAGATATAGATAGTATATATCTTTTATAACTAAGCAATCGCAGCGAGCTTAGCCTAGTTAAATATAATAGTAGTAAGCTCCTACTCTACGCTATTCTCTCCTATATATAGGGCGCTACTAATAAAGAATTTACCTTCTCTAGCTTTTTTTAAATATATAACTAGGTCTTAGAAAGACTAAAGCTAGTTATACTAAAGTCCTTTTCTATAGATAGTAGGTAGTAGAGGATAACCTAAAGTACTTCTAAGTTAATTTATACTATATTAATAAAGGTAGCTAGACTAATAAATTAGAAGCTATTAACTCTATATTCCGCTAGTACTTACGAGTATAGAAGTACTATATATATCTATAGGACGTTTTAGCCCTTAAGCGTAATAAGGATAGTTAAATAGTAGGTACCTAGAAAACTACGTTTAGGAATAGTAGGTAGTTTACTTATAGCTATATATTAATTTAAGGATAAAAGCCTATAGCTATAGTATAGCTAATATCTCTTACTCTAGAGACGTTATAGGATCTACTTACTCTAAAGGAGGTCGAATTCTAGTCTAGGGACGGATACTTCCTTAGAACTAGAGAAAAGCTAAAAGATCTAATTTATAAGTTAAGAGAATCGGCTTATCCTACTAATATCTAGTATTACCCCTACTAGGCTTATAGCCTAACTTAGAGTATTATAGCCTAAGTCTAAGTTATACCTTATATAACTACCTAACCTATATTAAGTATTATAATATATATAGGTAGTAGATTTTTCCTTCTTATATAGGATAGCGAACCTAATATACTTACTCCTTCTACCCTTCTCTATCCTATTTCTTCTAACTCTTTCGTTATATATAGGAGAATAGATAACTTAGGACTAATATAATACTATTAGAATATATACTCTAGTAAGATCCCTTACTATACCTTCCTCCTATATACTATATAATACTATCTTAAAACCTTACTAAGTACTTATACCGAATATATAACTTAAGCTATCTTTCTAGCTATCTAGTATTTTATCTATTATTGTATTCTATATATCCCTTCTAACCGAATTCTTAGAGCCTTTATTAGCTCTAAATAACCTAACCCTTTTCTATTCTATAGTATTATTACGTATTTTGTTTATACTATAAGCTCTCCTTAAAGGTCTTTTTAGAACTCTACTACTAGGATATAGATTAATTCTTTATCGTCGCTTTCTCTTTCTCTAGCTAGTAGGATTAATTCGGGAAATCGAGGCTACTACTCGTAAAGTTTCTATAAATATATTTATAATATAATATATAGTACTATATATAGTACTATATATTTTATACGAAATAAGAAACTAGCTATATCGTAAGCGCTAATTATTAGATAGGGCTTACTAGTACTAAAACCCTAACTTAAGCCTTTATAGGATTAGTATAGGTCGCTACGCTTTATTAGCCTAAACTTTAGGTCGGCTAATTTACTTAGTAGAGAGTAGATCCGCTATCTACGTCTAACGTCCCTATATGCTCTACTTACTTAGCTACTCGTTAATAGGCTATACTAGCGCCTATACTATATATCTTCTTTAGATCCCTCCTCCCTTTAAGCGCTATAGTAAGTAATCGTAATACTATACCCCTAAGTACTTACCTACTATAGTATACTAAAGGTATATTACTTAAGCTACTTAGCTAGCTATAAGTAACTAACTATCCTATAGTAAAGAGAACTTACGTATAAGAACGCCTTCTACTACGTAAAAGTACGTACTTAGAGGAGTTATATTAAAAGAAGTTAGTACTAGTAGGTAGTTATAGGAAAGGTAACCGCTACGACTCGAATAGTAGCGCCTATAGTAAAGTATACTAGATAGTCGCTATACGAAAGGCGTAGCTAACGTAGGTATAGAAGCGTACGTAGTAATAATAGAAGCTAGTCTTCTAAAAGCGTCTAAGAATATAAAACGATCTAGCCTCGCCTAAAGAACTATCTAACGAGCGTCGTAAGTAACGGTAAGGGCCTACTAGAGAGTATATATTAATACTAGCCTTACGAGGTAGCCTAAGTAAAGATAACGAGTATCTAATTTTATACTAGGCGGTAAATAAGAGGTAGCCTCGATAGTACTTTAAATAGAGTAAAGATATAGAGAATATACTTACTTAGAAGAGATCTATTTTAGCAAGGAGTAGGAAGAACTTAGATATAGACTCTACTACGCCGAGTTTAACGGACTAGAGCGAGCCGAAGTTACGGGAGTAGAAGAGCGCTAAGTATAAGAAGCCGCTATACGAGACCGTACTTATAACTAAGAGATTCTCGATAAAGCCGTCTCTACGAGGTATAACTACTATAAGTAAAGACTAGTATAAGGCTTTACTAGAATAGGAGTATAAGTATCCTAAAGATATACTCTTCTAGGATAATCTCTTCGCTTCTACTTATAAGACTATTCGAAATCGGAACGAGATAAGGGTAATTCGAGATATTACTCTCCTTATCGTCCTATCTACTAAAGTCTTTATAATACGTAGCGTAATATACCTATAATACCTAATCGAAAGCGTTAATAAAGGCTAGAATAACTCTATTCCTATTACGAAAATACTACTATAGCTAGACTATACTATTGGTTTCCGTCGGGAGGTATTTAAATAAGAGTAACTTAATAGGATATACCTAGTTATTAGCGACTTTAACGACTAGTCGTACTTTATAGCTACCTAGTATATATACTTCCCCTTTCTAACCTACAAGGTAAAATACGGCGCCGCGGCTCTCGATATCGCCGACTATTAGAACGCCTATAGTACGGCTATTACGGTACGTATAGTAGTAGAACTATTCTAAGTAGTAAGACGTAAGAAGGAGCTATACTAGGAGATCCTTACCTTCTCTATTTCGTACGACTATTAGAGTATTCGTATCTATAGGTATTATACTAAGATTACTAACTTAGGAACGAAATATTACTACTATCCTATCTATAAGTTTAGCTTTACTACTTAAGATAGTAAGGAGAAGTAGATAGTATATAAGTTTACGAAGAATATTTATAATAACTAGATACTAATATACTTTAAGCGAATCTACTTAGCTATTAACTAGATCCCCGCTAACGTTAGCTTCTCTATATCGTACTTAGAGCTTCGTTACTCTAATTAATTATTAGGCTTATCGTAAGATTTTAGTTTATATAGCGTTATTTAGTCCGTTATAGGCTTAGGGTATATAGAAAGTTAGGATAGTATATAATCGAGCTTTAACTAGAAACCTATTACTACTCCTAGTACTTTAACTACTAATAGAGAGTTTAAAAGGCTAAAGAGGAAAACTACTTAGCGAGGACGTACGTAATAGTTATAGATATAAGGAATAGTAACTTTTCTTTAATAGGGGCCTTACCCTCTACCCCCTACTTTACCTTCTTCTGCCCCTAATTAGCCTAGGCCCGTAAGGAGCCTAGCGGCGAGTACCTAGTACTAGCCTACTACTCTCGTCTCCCCGCTACCCTTTAGACCTACTCCCTATACGACGACGACCCGTTTGTATACGCTAGAATACTCGACCCTCCCTTTCTAGTCCTATAGGTAGGGCTAGCCTACGTAGTAGTCTACTCCTAGTATAATTACTACTCTACCTAGGGTACCCTAGACCGTAGCCTCTTAAAGGGCTATAAGGTCTAGCTTCTATAGTAGATTCTACTACTTAAGGACGGCGTAGTAGCTAGTATTATAGTAAGAAGAGGTAGTATTCTATAGCTATAAGATAGAATCGACGCCCTAGAAGAGTTACTAGTTATAGTAGGGTATAAGTACTATATAAGCTCGTACTATAAGAAGTCTACTAGCGAGAAGCGTATAAAGTAATACTACCGCGATTCGTATAAGTAGAGCTTAAATATAAGGGGATAGCCGCCTACTACGCTATTAGGGCCTAGGCTAGAGTTACCTTACTAGGCGGTATATCTATAGACTCTCTAGGCTAAGAAGAAGTATATTACCTACTTTATAGTATAGCGTATAGTAATAGCGCTAACGCCTAGCTTCCGTAGCTATACGGCGTCCCCTACTCTCTACTAGCTATATAAAGAGCTAGACTAGCTTAAGGTAGGCGATACCGTAATAGTATCCTCGAGTCCTTTAATCGCCTAACCCTACTAGCCCGTAACGCTATTATATAGGGCGAGTCGACCTCTTTAACTAGTAGTAGGTAAATAGCTTCCTACTAGTATAGCTATATTAGCGGCCCCTCTATATCTAGCTCCTAAAGAATACCTATAGGTACTACTAGCGCGTATAGAAGCGTATCCTATACCTTATCTACTAGCTAGCCTACCTATGCTAGGCTCCCTAGTTCCGCTACTAACTAAAAGATAGGTAGTAGCTTACTATAGATACGCTACTACACGCCGCTTAAGCTATAAGTCCTAGTAAGCAAGCGCCCCCTTTAGCCGTTACTCTTATAGTACCTAGATATAAGGGTAGGTAGGTAGTAGTTAGCTTTACGCTAGACCTACTTAAGTACTACTCCCTTAACCTAGGTATCTCCCTTCTTAACTATAGCCTATAGAGGAATATATTTAAGAGTATTCTCCTTAGCGCCCTTACGACCCTAAGGGATCGACTAGGAGGGGTATTAGTTCTAGGAGCTAAGGAACTATATAAGCTAGCTCTTAGCTTTTAGTAAGCTAGGCTAGTTACTAGTCGTCCTCTAAGTAGTAGTAGGTACCGACCTTACTAAGGTTAAATTCCCTAGTAATCTACTTAATAATATAATTAACCGCTTTATAGTCTATATAACCTAATTGCTAATAAACTATACGTAGCGCCTACGAGTATATATATACTATATCCGTAATAGTATAGCGCTAATAGGGTATATAATCTAGTCTAATAAGAGGCTAATCCTTACCTACTACTAATTTAAGCTCGACCTCTTTAAATTCCGCTAGTTCCTCCGCGACTAGCTATTAATAGCTTAGTAGTACCTCCGTTATCTATATTTCTCTATAGGAGGAGGTAGTAAGGATATAGGCTAAGACTAGGATAATAGTAGTAGTAGCTACTCTTAACTCTAGTAAAAAGGTACCCCTACTATATACTAGGAAGTTTAACGTAGCTTCCTAAGGTCTACCTCTACGATCTAAAGAGAAACGTAGCCTATACTATAGTTAGCTAGAACTTCCTCCTTAAGCCGCGTAACTACTAACTCTATAGCTATAAGCGCTTACTTCTTAATTACTACTTTACCCTACTATATATAAAGGAGTATACTATTAAGGGCTACGATAGGAACACTACTATAGGCTAAAGGTACGAATAGATAAAAGAACTACCTAAGTAGTACTACTAGCTTCCTCTTTTATCTACTCCTTCTACTCTATATTACTAGTAGGTAGCTAGCTTATAGTATAGAGGTTTTCTCTATTTTATTAGTATAACTCGGTAGAGAGCTAGTTATAGGATGTCTTTATAGAGAATTAGCTTATTTATATTACTACCTAGTTCCTTAAAGGCTATTATATAGCTAGCTCTATAAATATAGTCTACTACTACTTACCTTTAGAAGTTAGTAAGCTTATAGTATACTACCTCTAGCTAGTAGTATTCTTCTATAAGTAGCTCCGCGAGCTAGCCCTCTTTAAGAGCGACGTTAAATATATAAGAGATAAGTCCCTCCTTTAGTCGACTAGCCTAGGGAGCTATAAAAGAGAGACTAGCTATATAATATAATTAAAAGTATATTCTATTAGTACCTATATATAGAGGCTAATATTAATATATAGCGGTATATTACTATCGCTCTCTCCCGTAAGTACCTCGCCTCTAATAAAAGCTTTATACGTAACTATAGCGGGCCTTATAACGGCTAAGGGGTATCTACTATAGCTATAGATAACTAGGCTAGGTACTCCTCTATCTAAGTAGGGCTAGCGTACGCCTAAAGAGTAGACGATACGCTAGGGTTTATATAGCGTACTATATTAGAGTACCGCGATATTAGCCGTAGCTAGGACTACTACCTAGGCTTTAGGATTACCCTACTACCTAGGGTTTCTATAGGTAGTAGAGTACTAGTACTAGATACCCCTTAGAATAGCTTAGGGTTCCTTATAGCTAATATCTACCCTCTAAAGCGGCGGGGCCTTATAGAGCTTCCTAACCTACCTATATAGAAGCGCCTACGGTATAGAAAAGAAGAGGTAGGGTAGGAGGCTAAAGAGGTATACGAGATTTAGGAGTTCTAAGGCTCTACCTCCTAACTTAAAGGTAGTAGTAGCTATAGTAGAAGGGGGAACAACTAGTAAAGAGATATAAGAAGGATAGTAGCCTATAGATAGAAAGGAGGAGTAGGGGGAGTAGTAGGAGGAAGCTATCTATAAGCTTACGTATAGTAGGAAGGAGTATATTATCCCGTTATAAGTAGTAGAAATATACTTAATAAGCTTATTAGTAGTAGGAAGGAGTAGGTTATAGGCTAGTAACTTTATATCTATAGTAGTAGGACCTCCTTTATCTACTATACTACTAGCTCTATCCCTATAATATTATTAGATCCTTAATTACTAATAGTAGTAGCCTTACCTACCTTACCTACCTTATATACCTTACCTACCTTACTACCCTTACTACCCTTATTAACCTTATAACCCTTACTAACCTTAGTAGCCTTAGTAGCTATATCCTTACTTACCTTACTAGCCCTAAAAGGCTTACCTACTTTAGTAATAAGCTTAGTTACTACCTTAGCTATTAGTAGAGAGATAGAAATAGCCTATTTTAGCTACGAGTAGAGGGAGAGCTTAAAGAAGCTAAAGGATTAGTTTAGAGAAGTAAGAGATACTTAGGCTTATAGGGTTAGAGGGCCTACTAATAGTATATAGTATAGTAAGAAGGTATTTAAGAGGATTCTAAAGGGGCTAAAAGAGTTATATAGTATAATAAAGGAGGGCCTTACTTCTATCTTAAGTAAGAAGTAAGGGAGAGATAATATAGCCTATTAAGTCTAGATAGAGAGTTATAACTAGGATAATAGTAACTAGGAGTAAGATAGAAGGAGGGTAGCCCTAGAGCTTCTTAATACCTAAGGTCTAACTAAGCTCTATATAAAGTATACTCTATAGGGGGATAATAGGGAGGTAGTAGCTAAGGAGGTTAGAGCCTAGAGGTTCTTAGGTAGGTAGGTAATATAGAGTAGTAAGGAATAGGAGTAGCTATAGTAGAAGTTAAATACTATACTAGAAATAGGCTAGGTAGGGAGTCTAAATTTTAGGGACCTTATTACTTCTATCTCTCCCCTACCTTATCTCCCTTACTTCTATCTCCGTTACCTAAATTCTTATTACTTCTATCTCTATTACCTCTATCCCCTAGCGTTTCCTATAATATATATATATATAAAAGTGCTACATTGTAATTTCTCTATACGGCCCTACTAATCGCCGCTCGTATACCCGTCCTCGCGTATTATTATATAGAGTAATAACGACGGCAATAACAGTTAGGAGGACTATAGATCGTGTTCTAATCTTAACTATCCTGTAGGATACATACAACTAGCTTATATACCTTATGCTAAGGCTGTTGGTAAAGCGCCCTTAAATGAAGGTGTAGTAACGAGAACCATCCTCTATTATCTAGAAGCTTCCAAGTGAACCTTACACCGGCCCTAACTACAAGAGCATCGAATACAAGATGTGAAATAGCAAGTTTTACGATAAAATCGACAACAGTGGTCCTAATGCAGCAGAAGCTTGCAAGATCAATGCAGTGCACACACCTATAGCGGCGGCGATGGAGGATGGTAGACAACCGCTACCACTTCCCCTGTATAAGGTGCTGGCTGATAAGCAAGAGAAGCCCTACGAATCCAAGCGTTGCAACTCCCACTGTAGGAGGCCCTGTTGAAAAGGACGGTAGTCATGGCGGATGTTAGACCAATGGCCCAACATCCTTTAGCAGACCAAAGTTTGACTCTGTGTCGACCTATCAGTCGAGATAACATGCCCTAAAACCCAATCAACGCAGCCATTGCACCGTCCGACGCAGGTGTAACGCTTCTCTGGACGATCCGTTAGCTACAAGACCGCGCTGAAGACATCTTTCTGCTTGCGCACGTACTACACACACAGCTGCGTCTTCCCCATCCCGGTGATCCTATACACTACAGATCCTTTCCGTCAGGAGGCCGGTGCCGTCGGATTGAAGAAGTCTTCGAGCCGCTTCATCTCACCCACTCGCTCGACGAAAGGGTCCGCGATTGTAATGCCTTTGAGACTGAACGGAATTCGATACTCGGCACTATTAGAATATGCCCTCACTATGGGATGGGAAATCAAGGTAGTAAGTAAGGCTGTAGAAATACGCATGTCTCACGCACGTGTGCAGTTCGAAGAGAGGGCGCCCGCAGCAAGTGGTACTGCCTCAACGTACAGTCCTCAGCCTTGCTGTTCAGCTCTGTCTCTTCAATCTCCAGCTAATGGCTTACTACCATGCGAAATATATGCTCGTGGAAGACACTAGCCTATAGTATCGATAGACAAACTCGCAATTCATACGATATGCGACCCGTTCTTTTGCCCGCAGCACAGGATTGCTGCTTTTCGTCCTAGGGAGGCATGGACAGACAATACGTCTTATTTGTTCTTGTTTGCTTAGAGACATACCTCATCTACCCTGATATACTTTTGGATCACTGTAGAACAACACTCAGCAGAGTCAATCCAGCCAGAGCGAAGGCTTCAATGCCAATTGCATAGCTTCCAGCCGCCAAACCCGTTTGCAAACTCTGAGAAACTAGTGTGCATAGTGCTACCGTCCCAACAGCGATTAGAGCTGCTATAAGCAGTATCCACAAAAGGTGATCAATCTGCCATCCTTTGACAAGCTCAAATGCGTTAATTGTCCTACCCAACGGATCCGCTGCATTACCGAATTTGTTATAGCATAAGTCCCTGAAACAATTGTTAAAAGTGCGTTAACTATCAGCTGTGAACAGAGACTTACTTGTACCAGAGCACGAATCCATTACGATCAAGAAAGCCCCAGGCTTCGCTCCCAATACCGGTCTGCCAGCAATATTCAAGTTGTACCGGCATCCATTCCAAATCTCGGATAATTTGCGAACGTCGTGCTAAGTTGTCGACCAAACAGTAGGGCTGGTAATCCTCGTCTAAGAGCTGGTTCTGGCAGTCTGTTATACTATGGTGTCGTTTCCCATCAACGTTGAGGCCACAAGAATAAGGCTCAATGTTTTCGGCTTCCATATCAATAATCCTGTCATATTGACGCTGTTCTCTCGCGATTTCGTCCTTGTGGTTCATCGGTACAACCAGCACTTCAAAGGGGCTCTCCGTTATGGAGCGATTGGGGTGACCTATGAATTTCATCTGATCATGTCAATTTAGACACTGCGTAAGGTCATCTGCGGAAACATGATTCCTACCTTGACATGTCGTACAGAGACAATCCTGTACAAAGACCACCGACTCCACCACGGCTCTTGATCTTGCAGCCGGATTATAGGGTTTTCCGTGTCTTTTGGCCATATGTCTTCCGCAAAGGTGCGGCGACCTTTCCTGCGGCATATGAAAACACATTTTTCTCGAACGCCGTTTTTCACGACTCTCTCACAATACTCTGCAACGGCGCTCTGCTTGCCACCTGGCGGATTGAGGAGTGTATTCCAGTCACTTCTCAAGGCCTGCGTGTCAGCAGCACATGTGCTTGGTCGCGGCGTGACAGGGCAGACTGCGGGTTCCGTTATTGCAGCCTTTGCGTTGCCCTTGCCGGCTTGGAATCCACGACCATTCGCACTGGTCATTTTCGAAAGGCCTCTAGCTATGAACAATGGTAGACTCTGCCTTTGAGAAAGTAATGGATGACTAGAGAAGACGTTGAAGTTTTAAAGGCAAAATTTGTTGTCAGCCTTGAAGCCTTGCTTTTGGACCGCCGCATTAGAAGACTAAAACACCGCGTATACGGACCTATCGCGTGTACGCTTTACGCGTTTATTACACTTTCTTTCAAGCTATACTATTACATTAATATGGACTCAATTAAGGCCGCCTTAAAGGAGCTAAGGCTCGATACTACTAAGTCTATTACCTTAGTCGTACGAGTCTATAATATAGACCGTTCTACCTTATTACGACGCTTCTATAGAGTTACTAAATCGATCGAAGAAGGCTATTAAAATTAGTAACTACTTACGCCTATATAAGAGAAGAACCTAATAGCCTATATTAATTAGCTTACTAATAGGGGCCTACCTCTAACTACTATAATAGTATATAATATAGCCTATAAAATAGGTAGTTAGGAGCCTAGAAAGAGCTAGTCCTAGAGGTTTTGTACGCGCTATAAAGACGCCCTTTCGTCTAGTTACCTTTAAGCTATCGATAGATAATATATTAAGGCTAATATAAGGAGCTTATATAAGGCCTACTTCGACCTTCTAGAGGCTAAGATATAGTAATATTATATCGAGACGTATAATACGTATAATATAGACGAGAAAGGGTTTCTTATTAGCTAACCTAGTAAGGCTAGTTAAATATTTAGTAAAGTAGCCTACTATAAGGGTAAACTAGCTAGAGCGTACGCTAATAGTAATAGAGAGTAGGTTATAATATTAGCTACTATCTATATAGACGGTTCTACGTTACCTATAGCTATTATATTCGGAGGCTAGCCTAGCTAGCTTTAAGACGCTTAGTTATAAGATCTCGACGTAAAGAACGACGACGTATTCTTTACTTTATCTCCTAATAGCTAGACGAGTAACAATATTACTATAGGATAGATAAAGACTATCTTTAACTATAAGATAAAGAAGAAGGCTCGTAATAGCCGTAACTAGCGGCTCCTTATTATAGATAGCTACGGAAGCTATATAACGATTAAACTACTCGACTAGTACTATACTAATCGAATAATAGTTATAGTCTATCTACTATACTTAACCTATTAATTATAGCCTCTCGATATCGGCCTATTCGTACTACTCGCTATTCGATATAGCTAATAACTTACTAGATATATATCTAAGAGTTAAGGTATTAGCGCTATTATAAAGCGTAACTTCTACCGCCTATTTAAGCCTACCTTTATATACGTATTTATACTAAGTAACGTCCTCTTAGCCTTTATAAAGATAGGTATATTACCGCTAGAGCTATATATTATTTTAGATAAGATAGTATTATCGAATTACTCGTTAAGACCGACTACTACGTCTTTAGATAACGCTCTAATAGTAGTTAAATAATAAAAGAAGGTTCGCTTTATTAATAACGTTAAGTAGAGGTATATAGTATAAGAAAATACCGCTATTAAGCTAGATAAGATCGTCGATAAGCTCTATAACCTTAACGCTAAGAATAGCGTATTAAAGTATAAGATAATAAGCTATAGAAAAGCGCTATTTAAAGCCTAGAAGAAGAAGACTCGGACTAAGACGTTAGTTAAAGAGCTACGTTTAGATATAGACTCTAGAGCTATTATCTTTAGCCCTAGCTAGATATAGTTACTTTAAGATAAGAATAACGCTAGAGAGGCTATAAAATAGGCTAAGGAAAGCGCTAAGTAGCTCGTACGTAATAAGAAGAAGGTATAGTTACTTACTAAGGTAGCGGATAAGGAAAACCGACGTATTAAGCGTAAAGAATAGGCTTAGAGTTATAAGGTTAGCTAAGCCGTAGAATTACTACGGAAAGCGTACTAAAAAGATATAGATAGAGCGACTAGATAGCTCGATATAGAGCTTTAGTAGTTAGCTAAGAAGCTAAAGAGGCCTTATAAGTAATATTTACCTAGTCTACTAGTTACCTTATCGATAGATCTAGCTAAATTAGCTAGTATAGTTAATACTAGCTCTAGCCGTTTAGGGCGAGCTATAAAGCCTAGTAGACGGCTATTTAACTAATGTGTATAACAATAGATTTACTAAAGTTACCGCTATTATATACGCTTTGATTTATTCCTTTCCGACATGTATATAGCGAGATATTCGCTTTTGTATTTACTTAGTAGACCGGACGGAAGGCGTGCACGAGCCGAGTCCGTACACGCGGTGTTTGAGTCTTCTATGAGAGAAGCCATAAGATAGTTAACAACACGGCCGACTCTTCGCCCTATCACCCGTCTCCAGCTCACAACTTCCTATTCGAGACATACCGCTCCTTCCGCGGCGACACTCTTAAAACCGACCTCAGCTCTCTTCTGCACTCGCCATTGGAATTTGCGAACATGGATAGTCGCGAATAAGCAAGTCCACCTCGATCTGATCGTTGGCGAACGGGCTCGGACTTAGGATGTATATCGTCGTCAATATGGGCGGGAAGAATGGCACACAGGACGAGGTTGTATAAAGCAGAGTGTCCTTCCTTTCACTTCGAGTGCTTTACCGTAGCTACGACCACAAGACAACTAGCTCTACACCCCACTTCTTGACTTGACCACAACTATGGCATCCAAGATCATCCTCGTAACTGGTGGGAACAGGGGCATAGGCTTCGGCACTGTTCAACAAATCGCACGGCTCTCCTCGGACACCACCACCATCATCACCGCCCGCGACAAGGCGCACGCCGAGAAATCCATCACCGAGCTCCAGTCCCTAGGACTCAATTCGCCCTTCCACGCCCTCGCCTTAGACGTCACGGACGACTCAACCATCCAAGCAGCCGTCACCGAAATCGACCAGAAGTTCGGTAGACTAGATGGTCAGCTCCTCCCATCCCCCTCGTCGATGTCCACTAACTACCCTCCCAGTACTGATCAACAACGCCGGCATCACCCTCCTGGAGCCCTTCGAAAGATCCATCCGACCTGCGCACAACCTGGTCCACAATCCTAAACACAAACGTCACTTCCGTCCGCATCGCCACCGAGCTCTTCCTCCCCCTCCTCCTTAACTCCCCCAACCCACGTGTAATCAACATCTCCTCCGCCCGCGGCTCCTTCGACCGCATCATTTCCGGGCGCGACCCCCCTGCCCCCTCGTTCCCTTACTCAACCTCCAAAGCTTGCCTCAACTTCTTGACCGTGTCGATGGCGAAGCAGGTTGAGGAGGTGGAGTTCTATGTTGTGAGTCCGGGACACTGTAGTACGGCGTTGAATGGATTTATGGGGAAGAAGGATCTGTTTGGGGGGGGGGGGGGGGGGGGGCGCGGGCGGGGGGGGGGGGGGGGGGGGGGGGCGCGGGGGGGGGGGGGGGGGGGGGAGGCGATGGCTGCAGAGTAGGATTCTGCGACGCGGTCGATGAGGGATTGGCGGTTGGAGAAATGGGAGAAGCT
>JAWDJX010000181.1:1531-13975 GCA_033117895.1 Extremus antarcticus | reverse complement strand
CTCTCGTCATTGGACACCTGCTATCCACTTTCAGGTAACGCTCGATGCTGGCTCCATCGTATGTATCGCCATTCGGGTTGATACAGCTTCGTGGATGAGGGTCCATATTAAGGGTCGGTCAGGTATCCAGGCGGCTCTTGATCGAATTCAAATGGCTCTTGATCGAATTCGGCTGGCTCTTCATTGAATCTCTTGTAGCTGGAATGCGCATCGAAGTCGAAGTCGGGGCCAATCATTTTCATATATAGTGTCGGAGCGTCGTTCGGCACTTCAGCTCCTGGTAGAATTGTGCAGCCTTTAAGTGTTCCGCCTCTAATGGTGCCACCTATCACCTTGCAATGGCTCAGCGTGCCACCTTCAATGACGCCGCCCTTCACCGTGCAATAGTCCAGCGTACTGCCTCTGATGGTGCCACAATCCACCCTGCACCCGTTCAGCGTACTATCTTCAATCTTGCCGCCGAACAATTGGCAGTCCTTCAGTAGCCCTCCTATGGCTATCCCGCCTAGCATATTACTGCCAATGTGTATTCCTCCCAAAGCCTTGCTCGTTCCTCCGACTGTCGCATCGTCCAGATGTCCTTCGGTGATTGTTACACACCCTCCGATGGTGCTCCTGCCAAGAATTCTCAACTGGTGTCCCAAAGATATACGAGCTCCCGGCTCAATTGAAGCAAATAAACTGACACAAGCGGAGGTGGAATCACCGTCGAATATTGCTCCCGGGTATCTGTTGAGGAGTTCCTTCGTGGTCAGTCGCTTGGTCAACCATGGCCGCTGGTAGGATTCTGCCATTGTTGTGTTTTGTGCTTGAAGTAGAGGAGGTAAGAGAAGAGCTTTCGAAGGAGGATTCAGAGGCTTTATGAAGCGGGCGGCCTTGCTTCAGGGTGTGCCGAACGTGATCGTACAAGGGATTCCAAGGAACTTGGCACAGCCCGTCCATCGTTAAGGTATAACTTGAATCATGGGGCTGCTATGCAGGAAGGCGCCTCACGGTGAGAGCCTCCTTGCGCGCTTGGGAACATCATACATGTTCACGGACGCAAGTAGACGCTGGAGGACACAACCAGATCCGCCCTGCAGGAAAAGCTCGTGCGGGAACTCGAATCCTTGCGAAGCGAAGCGTATCTTGAATGTTAGTTGGCAAAGTGTTGCTCTAGCAGCTAATGAAGCACATTTAAGGTTGATGCTCGCTAGTACAGGAAAGGTCCGTGTGGATTGCGCAACCCTGTCCTTATCCTGACCTCACCTCGTTCTACACTACATAGCCCACCAACCTACACATTACTCGTGGCAAGCCGTTATTCTTCAGCTCATGCTGCAAAGACACCGATTTAAGGTCGGGAAGCTGCATATACCAATCTTGTTCACCTCTTGTTCTTTCTACCTAAACGACTATGCATTTCTATCGGAGACCAGGAGGCACATGAACCATAAAACTTCCGAAGGGGCAGGGAGCGGCCAAATTTCTGGCTCTCATCAGTACCTGCAATGTAGATCTTCTGGTTGAAGGGGCAGCATTTAGCCCTGTAGTAAAGCTCGATAGGATAGTAGGTTTCACTATGCTTAATCCCCGTCACTACTTCTTGTTAAATGTGAACTAGGACGTCTTCATAGACCCTCCCGCGACATTATCTAAAGTAGGATCACCGTGTCTAGGAAGTGTCTAGAAATCGGATGGCATGTACGTGGATCTACTAAGATAAGTCTAGAGAACCGATGTTTGCTGTTTTATCCGAATGTGACACTTCACTACGTTTGCTACGCTTCTAGACTCCTTTTCGCAAATTGTGTCGAATGAGGACAGGGAAGTCCTACAATCTCGTTTCCGAGATGTAGTGTTGCCTCTGTTAGTAATGGCTATTACTGCCACTACTCGTTCCTTGCTCAGTGCTACCATCTGACTCGAATTCTGTCCTAGTAACAATATGTCCCCTCTTGGGGTTTCCTGGCCAACCGTAGAAAGTATCCGAGGGAGAGTAGGACCCGTCGTGTATGCCGGTTAGGTAGGTAAATCCGGCATTAGTAAGCACTGTTGCATGATCGAGGCAGCTTTCGTCCACCCAGGCTAGCAACCGTTTCGCATCTCTGATTGCACTTGCAGATAGCACTATCGTCGTCATATCGCAGCCCTGGAAGACAACTTCGAATACCTTAAAAAGAAACCGCACTCGCCTACGAACATCGACGGCGGGATCGCCACGTTGGATGGTATAGCAACATCTTCTCAAGATCCAAGATATGATCCGTTTGTCGTCCAGCGAAATCTTGATCCTAGCACTGTGACTCCATGCTTCCACGTCGTGTATGGCTTTCCAAGTCGCTACGATGCGGTGAAGCTCTCCACCTTTGGATTGATGCTGGACCCGGAGACTAGCGTGATGAAATCCGTCTGAGTAGGGCGTCTGAGTACGCACAGACAGTCCGAAATCTGTGTCGCCCAAGCGTGCAGGCTCACTTTGAACGAAGTCGTCCAGTTCAGGCCAGTTCGAGTGCTGTTCGACACTAGCGCAGTACGAGATGTCGAGGCACTCTGTTTCTCGGTTGTAGCATACGCGAGGCTGGCGCAATTCTAGTAGTGTCGCAGCTGCTTCTTTTTCTTCATTCGTGGTCGTCATATTATCATGCCTAGCATCCAAAGCAAAGTTAAGTGCGAGCGTCCTTATCTACAGACTTTGGACCGCCCCAGAGCAAGGTTCTGCTACGCCCACAAACGCGCAGTCGATCTGGGCGGAAGTCTCGGAAAGATAGTTCCCAAGACAAGGTCATCCAGTACGAAGATCACCACACCCAGCATGGGAGTACGTCACCGACAACGACAGGCACGTGGCGGTTGCCAACATGAAGATGGAGAAAGTAATGAAATAGGCGCCAGTGACCCCGGAGTATCTAGTGGCGAGGTACTGCTGGATATACCACAACCGTGTTCAATCGAAGAACGTTCTGGTGCCAAGTTACAAGGGGGTAAATGCAGGTCAAGACTGGGTACGCTTCAACGATGATAGATTTCCAAGCATGTCTGAGTCCACAAGTGACTTCATGAATTGGCTAGAGGAGAAATGTTATACGTTAGAGAGGTGCGCACGGTATCACGGCGCCTTCTCAGCAGTAAAGGGTACAAGAAGGAGGTGTATGAGGCGCACACGATATACACGGCGCTGTCTGAGTCGAACAAGCAATGTATAAAGCAGTGCTCCAAGGAAATTGTTACGTTCCTAACTCTACCGCCTTCATACTCAGCCAAGCCGAGTCTACGCTTTGCTCCGAGTTTTCTGCCTTGTTCATTCCCGAACCGACTCGTGCAGGTCACGCCGCTTCTTGACTGCAACAATATTATCGTAGGACATGATTTTGGCTCTACGAACCACGGTACACTTCATTGAATCACGAGTTGTCTTCTCAATGCTTTGCTCGTGGAAACGCCAGTTTGCATTCGATAGTAGGTCGCGTTCGGCGAACACTCTCCCAGTCCGCGTCCAGTATTTTCATAAACACACCGACATTGTGTACTACCATACTGCATAAAGCGTGTAGGTTCGCGGCTGCGCTAGCGTGCGTAGATGGCTCACAAATTTCAGGCGATGTCTCGCTACAATCACCACCATCTCGAACGTAGTCTTGCTCTATACCTGTCTTCCGTATCGGCTTTTCCATCTTCCCAAGAACTTTTCCTGAGTTCAATGGATAGAAAACAGCTTTAGACTAGCTTGTGCGAATGTTCACCTTCGTGAATGCAATCTCGCGAGCGTTCTCATACAGTCGCATAAATCTGGCTTGCCGATAGTATTGCACCTCGGCTGATCATACGCTCCACCTAGTTCGCCATCAGCCGTCTTAAGTGGCCCAATAACGCCAACTTTGCATGATTGTACCTCATACTGCGTCTTGTTCCCTGGATTCGGCATCTCTCATGCTCCTTCCCAGCGCTGGCGACATCACCCCGAGCTTTACCTGCCATAATCACGACTATCATCGCTCCCATGGCTGAGTGCTATCCCCCTCTTCAACGGGTGGAATGACGCCTCTTTGAGACACCAGGCCGACAATAGGAGCGTCATGGTTGGTACGATGGCGTTGCTATTCCTCCTCAAACACTGACGGCTGTAATTAAGGCTACCAATCGTGGTTATGCGCACGAAAACCCAACGGTTATCGGACTTTATGAAGGCCCTTACACTGCCGATCCTGCTCGAGTGACCGATGCTACGGCTGGTAGCTGCAGTCTAGCGGCAATGGCGATGTTAACGTCTCCGATCACGATGGGAACGGTGTCACTGGTCGATATAAAGGTCGTATTAGTCCTTCCTGGTCTCAGTCCAACACAGACAGATACTTTTCGTTCGAAACCCCGATGGACCATTCCTCACCGCCGATCATGGACGAACCCAGAGCCACAACGACAGCAGCATTAGAAAAGATTACCACGAGCCTACCACCCACAAAGTCCGGAGACATCTCAACGTTCCACGATTACTTGGAACAGCGACTGCCACGATCCGAAGATGTATCAAGAACGACCTCTCAATTTTACAGCACGGCTTTCGACGGGTGCCTGGATGAACTGCTGCGTTCCAAAGGCATAGCGGTTTCATACGATAAACAGGTATGTAAATGAAATCCAGCGGAGGTCATAGGATCGTGAACTGACCTATGAGAAAAGTAGTGCCTACTAGCGAAAGTAGCGGCATCGGATGATATGGACGCCAACGGAGAATATGGGTTTAGAACACAAAATCCGATGTTGCTATAGCAAAGGATATAATGGATAATAGTATTCAAGTACGAAGACACGTTCATATCTACGTCGCTCGGTTTGATGTCACTTTATCGTCGCTTCGACTAGCTTGTCTTGGATATCGACCGCAGGGTCACTCTCACTGCATCCCTGGCAGTTCACGAGTGGAAACACGACAACGTAGGCACATGGTTTACGAAAGGCAGCCCATGAAGTTCGTTTGCCGTGAGAGAACGTCTGCACGTGCCATCTAAACCTTCGCATGGAATATAAAGAGCTCCAAATGCCCACTCAACCCCTTGTACCGGCTTCTCCAACTAGGCATTAACATATCGTTCGCACGTGATTGCGCGAAACGATACCACAATCATTTCCAGATGGCACAGGGTCCAATCACTCCCACATTCAAGTTGTTACTCGTCGGTGATGGTGGCACTGGAAAGGTGCGTCGTAGCCGAATTCATTTCGATGCTTCGAGCAACTGGAGGGCCGCAACATCTGGAAGCTAAGACCGCCTCATTATTGATAGACAACCTTCATCAAGCGCCATCTGACCGGCGAGTTCGAGAAGAAGTACAACGCTACCCTCGGCGTCGAGGTTCACCCTCTCGGCTTCACAACGGTATGATCGCTCCTCGCTTCTGCAGGAAGGAGCAAATGCTAACACCATCCGCAGAACCTCGGCCCTGTCCAATTCGACGTGTGGGACACGGCAGGGCAAGTGAAGTTTGGTGGGCTACGCGACGTCTACTACATCAATGGCCAGTGCGGAATCATCATGTTCGACGTGACGTCGCGCGTCACCTACGAGAACGTGCCCAACTGGCATCGCGATCTCGTGCGCGCCTGCAAAGACATCCCCATCGTGCTATGCGGCAACAAGATTGATATCAAGAAACACAAGGCAAAGGCCAAGATGGTCACCTTCCACCGTAAGAAGAATCTACAGTACTACGACATCTCCGCAAAGTCCAACTACAACGCCGAAAAGCCGTTCCTGTGGCTCGCAAGGAAGCTAATCGGGAGTCAATCTCTAGTGAGTGGAGAGTTTTGTTGAGTCATCAGATTCAGACCTAACACTATAAAAGGAGTTCGTCGCTGCGCCCGCCCTCGCTCCACCCGATACCCGGGTCGATCAAGCAATCATGGCGAACTATCAGAAGGACATGGAGGATGGCGCGGCTATACCCCTGCTGGACGGAGAGGATTCAGACTTGTAGGGACCGTACGGTATGGCCGTAGCTGGGGAAGATGACTGCACTAAGCCATGTGAGAGCTATTGTCTTCCAACGAAGGGGACCTAGGCGTGAGTCATAAGTTGACATTTGTACCAAGCCATCAGCAGCACGGAACAATATAATTGAACGGGGAACACAGTTTTGTTAGAACTATCTGATAGTAATCAAATGCGAACCACAATCATTTGTACGTCCTTATTGTTCGTGAGGATTCATCGGAGTTCACGAGGAATTTTACTCTATAGCAAAGTCTGCCTCCATAACATAGTTGGGTTGGAATGAACGAGAGAGCGGACGGTCGACCGCTAGAAATGAACGATGAGCAGCCATGCCGAGCGCATGCGTAGCGTAGTCTCGGGTCGGCCCTGGCTAAGCGACAATGAACCTAGATCGCACCTACTGCGAAGAGGATGAGCCATTCGACGCAAAGCTGTTTCGGACAGGAAGACTTGTCCAACGAACAACGACGTAAGACATTGCAGACTTTGTATAAGAAACTATAAACATTACCTCCTTCTAATCTGCCGTGAGCCTTATTGACTTGGTACAATCGCAATGATCCATTTCTTTCTTCGTGGGTAGAGAAGGCCCTCTGCCATATATTTCAGCTGTACCACGCTTCGCTTGTCGATCAATGTCAGGGTCCGATGATCCAAGCATGACCTTAGGGCCGAAAAATCGTCCAGGACCTTGAGCCCGCAATTGATCGATGTTGATGTGCGTGTGGTCGGATATGTCCATTCTTCCACTGTCCGCATCGTCCACAATTTGCCATTGAGCCCCACAGTGTTTACGGCTGGTTCCGAGCGAAACGAGTTGTATTGTGTAACGATCCTGTCGGACTGGTTTTCCCGCTGATCTTCCCGCGTCTACCAACGTCGATCATGGGACGCGTACAGCCGCCATAGACCTTTGGATACTGCTTGGAACACTGTCTGGAAGGATGTGGATAGCAACAGTCGGCATGGATCCATACATCGGGTGGCGCCTCGAAGATCTTGTCTTTCTCTCGTAAAAATTCGTCGAGCGTCCAGACTCGAATAAACTTGGACAGGGCAGCCACGAGCACGGGCTGGATTTGGCTTTTTGCATCGGCATCGTCCAGCCCTTGATTCTTCCGAAGTCGCTCGATCACTCCGTGGATCTCCGCCTCACCGGATTTGAGTTTTTTTTTGTGCAAGAAGCGGCGACGAGTCTTGAATCATTGGGTTTTGCAGCGGATGAATGCCTACCGGGCGTTCGTCCCACTTCTGAACCAATCCCGCTCTTGAACCCGCAGCTAGCATGTCCTTGAATAGGTGCTTTGCACTCTCAGCGCCAGCGTCAGAATCTTGCACCGAGAGATAATCTAGGCACTTGACCCACACGTTCAATTCGCGGACTGCTGCATATTGTTGAATGATGTTCAGAATCAGGTCCTGACCCACTTTCCGATCATAATTCAGGAGGTTGTTGTTGATGACATAGACCACGTATTGGTAGCCACGTGATTTGTCGCCTTCCTGTTCCCACGGCCTTAATATAGAACATGAATCGTTGTGTTTGAACTGAATAGGCACGGGGCGAACCCCGAGGGGCCGAAGAGGCGGCTTTGGAACACTTGTGGATGTCTAACACGCGCCAGCTTCCTTCGAAATCTTCGTCTCCGGTTTTCGAATGACAATTACCCATCCTCGAAGTGGCAAAAAACTGGTGTTGTAGATGTTTTGTAGAAGACGATGATGGATGTTGGGTTATGTGATATATGCGCTGATCTGGTGAAGAGACGATGGGCAACTATATATACTCAAAACGCAGTACGATAGTCTAGGCTCCAGGGCCGGAGTACGTTGCCTACCTTAGGCTGTGTGATTGAAAAGGTTATGCGTCATGCTACGTTGGGCTATCCTGAGGCTTAGTTGAACGTGAAAGGCACTAAAGACTAGATTCTCCGATGGCGTGGCTATAGTCCTTCGTCCGGGTAGAGGACCGGACGCTTCTCGCGTTGAGCTGCTCCGGAGCAGACGGCTTCCAACGGCAGGTGTAGCGATCCTGTCTGCACTCTCACATTCGAAACCCAAGGGATACGACATCTCGCATCGCATCACAGGGGGGTTCCAAATCGCCCCTACTATACCGTTCGATATCTTGGAAGAGCGAAATCAAGCTTTGTGTAATGATCTAAGAAGCAACCGTTCAACATCATAACAGCAGACTTGATAAATATCAATCAGGTCGAAACTCGTTCTGTATTGTTCTACAAGGACGATCTCTAATGTATGTGCCAAAATGATGTAGCTTAGCCAGCAGAAGTCACAGATAGGTCAGCAGAGCTGATGAAGGAGCGAATGGAAGAAATTCAACACTATTTTTTTAACCTCTGAGGGTAATTTCAAAGTCGAACTGTTCGCTTTGTGAAGCGCATCCAATCGAGACAATCCTGGATTGCGGGTATGCCGTCGTAGTCCCCAAGACTGTTAATGCATTCAACCGGTTAGCAGTCTCCAACTTCTCTCCGCGACACAGCAAGATTGGGCCGCTCTCTTTCTACACGGGGATCACGGCTAGGAAAGGTTGACAATACATTGCGATCCGTCATCGGGATTGACTCGTTCGACCAGAATAGTCCAGTCCGACGTGAAAGGACTGAATACTCTCCGGCCATGCCTGTGGTAATATGTATTCAGAGTGTTAGCGAAGGATGCGCATGTACTCTGGCCAACCACCCGCGAGGATCTAGTTGAGTGGGATCTGCGAAGCGAATTGATGGCGTAGCGATATTCTCCAGCAGTAGTAGCATCACAAAAGTGCCCCTTCCGAAGCTTTGCCCCGTTCGCTAGGCAGGCACCACAATTCGCGAATCGTCCAGGTATCTTCACTTCGACGTGCCTCGCTTTGTCCCAACGATGCTCCTGTTTATATAACGTACACAGGTCCGCAGCATTTGGTTCGATGGAGAAGGACGATCGGACGCCCCCTAAACAAGCACGAAGGGATCGAACGCACGCCCCACTACAGTAGGATGCATTCACATGGCCGCATTCAGAAACGACACGATAGAAGAGCCCGAATTGCCCGTCCAGTGGCGACTGGACCGTCAGCATCTGCGATCAAAGGAGTTCGTAATCACGAAGAGGAGCTCCTACTACATAGTCCAGAGGACAGCATATTTGGAGAATATAGCGAAGAGAACTTTGATCATTGGCGCAGCCTGGAGCGCGACTTATTACCCGACGCAGGATACACGTCCCGTACCAACAACCCAGACTGGTCGACGCGAAGGCATCTCGTAGACTGGGTCCATCGGGCTCACCGTCGCCTCTCGCTCCCATTGGAAGTATTTTTCCTTGCGACACACATAATCGACCGATACCTCGCTTGCTGCGAAACGCCCATACCAACATCGAAGCTCCTAGGGGCAGTGGCTTTGCTCTCAGCAGCCAAATACGATGCCAGACGATCTTTGACAATCAAAGAGCTGATCTTGAGGTCAGACTGTGGATACTCTGCAAAGGCGGCAGAGACAATTGCGAGGGCCGAAAGACATGTACTGCAAAGCCTTGACTATCGGCTCGGGTGGCCTGCCCCCGTGAATTTTGTCCGTCGGATTAGCTGGGTGGACAAGTGCAACGACGACACTACGATGCTGATCGACTGTACCGCGACACTTGCTAACTACATTTTGGAGCTCGCAGCTATGGATCATCGGCTGATTCGCTACGTGCCGAGCCTCATCGGCGCAGGTGCGTATTGTATGGCCCGAATTATGATTAGGAATGAGTACTGGAGCGAGCCACACATTCAGTTCTCTGGTTACCACTGGGAAGAATTGCAAGACGTGCTCAGTTTACTGTTCCTATGCTGTTATGGCTGTCGTAGCGTACAGTCATCGGCCTACACGAAATACACCAGCAAGCGACATGGAAACGCGTCAAGGTACATGTCGAATATGCTTGCAAGGGCTGTTCTTTGGAGGGATAGTTCAGGACGAAGGCATGAATGTTTGTAGGGAGCCTTACGAGGTGCAAACTCTAGTGTACGACTGTGAATTTTAAGCTTACGACCAAATCTCGCCTCCACCAGCATATATCCGACATGAGTCACGCATTTCATGCGTGCAGTCAAGAAAAGGTCGACGGGCGTCCGCGCGGGCCGTCCGCCCGCTTTTAGCCCAAGTCCACAGACTCCTAGTACTCGCTCGTCCTTCCCATCTTAGCCTCAACGTACTTCGATCTTACTCGCCGGTTCGCTTACATGTGCATTTTGCCAGATGCAATCACGGTATTGATCTACATCTACGAATGAGTGATCTGCACGAACCGTACTACAAGCAGGCATGGCGCTGCGCATCTTGGCCCGTCCTTTCGCCGTGGCCGAATGTTCGGGGAACGAAAACTGATCCGCGTCATCAGTGGTATAACCGTAAATCTGCTAGTTCTCGGCATGGCATTCTCAACCGTTCGAGTGCTGTGTTCAATTCTCTTAGCGATTCTGCTAGAAACAAAGATCCGAGAGGTCCATATATAAGTACCGTTTACCCCCTCCAACTACTTGCAGCAGATCCTGGGCTTCCATTGTGCACGAGAAATCAATCCCTTGCGACTTGCCATTTCCCTGCCTCCTGTTTCGATTTGCCTGCAAGGACAGTAATCTGCAGTTGCTCAACAACGATTAGTATGGCAATCACGGACAACAAGCTGGTTGCAAACGATGTGGCTACGGTGAGTCACCCTAGAAAGCTCTCTAACGTGTGGTATCTAACTCACTCAAGGTCTTAGACGTGTTGACGCGTACTGTGATGAATCCGGCGAACCACCCAACGGGACCCACCGAAGCTGTTTTGAACTACCTCCGCGTGTGGTTTCCAATTCCAGAAACCCTCCTTCGGGGTATGGCTCAATATCACCTCTGGCTCTCCGGCTCACGCGCCGCGGAGTTCCACGTTCCTGGATCCTGCCGGGAGACGTCAGACTTCGACTTTTATACTCACTATGACGCGCAATGCATCGGAGGGAGTATGCGACTTCTCCAGGATCAGGGCGTCATTTGGGACGATCCATTCGACGTGCTTCGAACACTCCTGGATGCCCAACGTCCGACGGTCATGTCCATCAGTCGGGACAAGCTCTACCGCATGGTTTACATGCCCACAAATTCAAGTCACGCAAAAGACATCGTCACGCTTTTACCCACCCTTCGCGATTACCTCCAAGAGGGCGGGTCCAGATCTGTGTCAATCGGAGAGCAGGGCATTTTGAACATCGGACCCGAACGCCGTACTCACGGAGAGTACGGGCATAGTATCTCGATTGTTACTGGTCATACTACCTTCCACGAAAGAAAGAAGGTCCAACTTATCTTTGCGAAGAATCGTACTCCTCTGGACCACATCATGGCTTTTTACGGCTCCCATGTGCAATGTGCTATTACGGCGTATGGGACGTTTCACCTCTACTATCAAAAAGCGACTGACCGCGGGTCCTACATCTGGCCGAACAACAGTCAACATCCAGATAGCGTCCGGGCGGCAATGCAAAAGTATAAGGAGCGCGGCTGGCAATTTGACAGCAAGGCCGGCAACACCGACCGTACAGTCTTCCGTTCGCTCGCTAATGCACCTGTCGACGGCAGTAGATCAGAGATGTTCAACATCCCGTTACCACTACCAAGAGAAGTAGAACGGGAACGTCGCGACGCATTGCAGCATTTGGTGTGGCGTGAGGGTGGGGGCAGGACTGAAGCACTTACATCGCGCAGGAACACGAACACGGCCCGTTGTGAGCAGGAGAGCGATGCAGGGGAAAGAGAAGAATGGGCGAAAAACTGCGATATGATTCGCAGGTATCATCTCGGAAGGATCGCGGGGAGTGAAGTTCACCCGGACAGGATTCCTCTACTCTAAGCTACCTCTGCAGCAATGTCGCTGCGGGCAAAGCGCGTGACCAAGCGGAGACAGTCTTCCGAGCGTGTTTCTTTGGTCTTGGCTGGCACAGCAAGAGCAGCCCCAAAATCTATGGAGTTCGCTGCAGAATTACCACCTTTCATAGTTCGACTGTAATCTCAGCTCGTGAAATGGCGTTTTTTGGTATCAATGTACAGTATCTTGCGAAATTGCATAGGTCACGCTTATTTGAGTTACTTGTATGTCATGGAATAAATAACGAGCGGTATGTGGCTGCTTCACCCGCTCTCCCAGAGCAACTACAGTCTTTCAATCCCGTGACTACGCTGAACCAATATAGCTCAGTCATGCCGTCGAGCGCATATTAGTTGGTCTGTTGGAGGACCGCATCGATCGTTTCATACAGCTGCACAGAATAGCTCTTCTGTACATAGGTATACATCGCTGCCTCACGTTCGTTTCATACAGCTGCACAGAATAGCTCTTCCGTACATAGGTATACATCGCTGCCTCGCGTCTGTACTGTGCACGCGGTGTTCAATCTAGAGCATTGACCGATGCGATACAAACGGCAACACTGTAGAATAGCTC
>JAWDJX010000180.1:0-14099 GCA_033117895.1 Extremus antarcticus | reverse complement strand
TCTATACCTATAGAGGGCCTAGTATTGTTATAGACCTAGGTAGACTTAGCCCGTTTCCGCTTATAGTTATTCTCTAGAATACTCGTTTAGAGCGTAATTTACTCTATATACGCCCTAAGTTCTTCTATCGATATTATCCTTATATCTTTAGCTTTTAGCGTATTAAGTACTTCTTCTAGAGTTAGAATAGTAGTACGGATAGGTACTTCTACTCTATTAAGAGTATTAATAGATACTAGTATAAGTACTAGGGTCGCTCTAGCCTCTAGCTAAGGGAGTAGTAAGTATACTATATAGAGTAGTCCTATCTCGTCTCTAAGTTAGTCTCCTATACTAGTTTCGTTATTATCGTTAACCTCGTAGACGTATAAAGACGGTCCTATAATAGCGTCGTTACTAATTAGTACGCCTTAATAGGTAGTTCTACTAGTTATAGTTACGGTAGTAACCTAGGGCTTTAATAGTAGTAGGCTAGGACTATTATAGTACTTAAACTAGCTATTCCTTATAAGAGTTAAGAGATATTCGACTATAAGGAAGTAGTAAATAGGTAGTATCGATACGAGTAAGTAGTAGGTTTAAGTAGCTACGAATATCTAAGGAAGAGGAATTAGTCTAGAAGCGAAGCGCTTAAGTAGTAGTAAGCGGCTATAGTAGGACTAGAGCGGTACTAAAAGGCTAGTAGAGCGTCCCTTAATACCTAGCTCTCCTACTAATCTACTTTATAACGCCCTTCCTAGTTCTCTAAATTACCTTTTCTATTATAACGTCGTTAGATTTACTTAGGCGCTTAGAGTTTATATTTAGGATAGGAATTAATACTTTAGAGTCTAAACTAATATCTTCTATTACTTCCTTTCTATATTATTTAGACCCTATATCTCTTTAGTAAATCTAAATCTATATACTAGATAGATTATCTTAACTAAGACTTAAAGTAATACTAATAATCCTTTTAAATTAATAATATCTACTAGGTAAAATATATAGTCTCTTTAAACTACTATATTAACTAAATAATACTAATATTAACTAAGTAAAATATAGAAGTCCTCTAAATTAACGACTTAATAATACTAACTAAGTAAACTACTAAAGTCCTCTAGATTAACGATATTAACTAAATAAAATACTAAAGTCCTCTAAATTAACGATATTAACTAAGTAAAATACTAAAGTCCTCTAAATTAACGATATTAACTAAGTAAAATACTAAAGTCCTCTAAATTAACGATACTAGCTAAGTAAAAAATCGTATAAAAAAATAGTATAACTTAAAGACTCTCCTAATAGGATCTTAGTATCGTACCTTAGTTACGTAGTTCCTAAATTAAATTACTACTTAAAAGTAGAAATTATAGTATTATTTCTATTCTATAGATACTAAGGTATAATATAGAGTATTACGTATAACCTAGAGGTTATAGATAACCCTTTTCTTTATAAATTAAAGAGTAAATATATACGCTAGCTTTAAAGTAGGAATCTAGTAACTTAAATTAGTATCTATAAAGCTCTTAATATCTAGCTATTTTAATTAGCTAGAATTTGTCTTTATATTTCTAGTTATAGCTACGTAAATTATATATAACCCCTTATTCTAGCTAGAGTTTATATAAAAGTAGTCTAATTCCTCTCCTATATTTATAAGCTATAGACCCTTAATTAGTAGCGTAGTAGGTAACTATATAGTACCTAAATACGCCTACTTATATTACTCTCTATTTTTTATTAGAATACTATATTATCGTTTATAAGTTATATAGAGTTAGTATCTTACTAATATAGGTAGAGGTATATATAAAGAATTTCTATAGTTAAATATTAGTTAATAAGCTATAATATTTATATATATATATAGCTATTCGTACTATATAAGGTTATTACGTAAAAGTATATAGATAGGTTAATAAGTAGAAACGACGTAGGAATATATAAAAGAAGTTAAAATATATCCCTAACTAATTATAGTAAAAGGGATAGCTATACTAATAGATATTTAAGGTAGTTAGATAGAAGAAGTATATAGTAGTTACTATAAATACGTCTATTCTAAGAGAGTTACTAGGATAGTAATAGTAGCTAAATATATAAGTAGATAGATTATTTATCTAATATTAAGATAGTATTTAAGAAGTAAAAGAGTAACGATTAGTAGAAAGTAATTTAAACTAATTTATAGTAAATATATAGTTATTATTTATAGGGTAAGTAGGTTATTTATTAAAAATTATAAATAAAGACTAGATCTAAGTATATATCTAGAAGGTAGAGGGTAATAAGGATAAAGAACGCGGATTAAAGGACGTATATCGTAGTATATAATAGTTAATATAAGTAGCGTTTACTATAAGTAGACTTAATATAGTTAGTAAAGCTATATTAAAGTTAGTTAATAGTTAAGAGATAGGAGTAGATACTAATAAGCGTCTATTTTATACTAATTAGTATATTAAGACGATTTAGAAGTATAGCGATAGTTAGATATATATATTACGATATTTATAGTAGATAGTATAGGAAATAGAGTAACCTAAGTACTACTACTATTAGTACCTAAAAATATAACTCTAGAATATTAGCTTTCCTATATAAATTCTATCTATATACTAGTAGCTAATTAGTTTTTAGGGGTAGAATATTAGAGAGTAGAACTTTAGCCTAGAATCCCTTATAAAATACCTTTTTAAGCTAAGCTAGGAGTATCTCTATAAATTTAGTATAAGAGCGTCCTAAATACGTATTTTTAGTATTTATAGCTTATTGTTATTACTATATTTAGAAGGTTATCGTCGATATCGTTATTCTATAGGGTATTATTAGTCTTAATAGCTATTATATTACTAATTATAGCTAATCTACTCTATAGAAGTCTTCCTTACTTATAAGAGTAGAATAGTAAGGCTCTAAATTATAGATTAAAAAAAACCTTTTACGATACCTTAAGTAGCTATAAACCTTATCTATATAAGTAGAGAGAGTTATCTAGGCTCTTAAAGATATTAGACTTTTACTAAGAGTACCTATATAAGCTATAATAGCGGTATCTATATATATATCTAGTTACTAATATAGCTACTATCGAAGATTACTAGATAAGTATATCTAGACTAGTACTAACCTATAGAAAGTATAAAGTAGTAGAAAACTCTAGTAGTAGATATATAGTTTAACTAACTATCTTACTCTATACTTTAATAGTTATATCCTCTAAACGTATATATTATATTAAAAGTACTTATAGTTCTTCTTAAAAGAGGTACTATATAATATAGACGCGTAAGAGCTATATCTATATAGAAGACTATAATATTTAGAATCTTAGAAGTTTAGAGTAGTATAGTACTATAGTAAATTAAGCGCCTTAATTAGTATTCTCGTCTATAATCTAATAGAGTCGTTAAGCTAATTTCTACTTAGTAGCCTATAACTAAAATAGTAGCTACTTTTATATAGTAACTCCTATATTAGCTAGTTTAAAGTCTATATTACCCTTCTATACTTCCTACTATACTATAATAGTCCTACCTTAGCGCTTAAAATTAATTATTAACCTTTTCTTAATATAACTTTTAGTAAAGCTTAGTTTAAGCTATAAAGAAAAATTACGACTAAAAGTCTTAAAGAACCTATTAATTCCCTACTACTTACTTATACCTTATATAGGTAGTAATACTATTAGTTTACTATTATAAGACTATAAAATTTCTAAAGAATTATTTAATCTTAATAAGGCTAGTATTATCTAAAGGAAGAATACTACTTATATACTAATCTAGCCTTACTAGAATAATATACCTACGTTCTTAATATATACTACTAAAGTAGTAAATATCTCTAAATCTAAAGCCGTAGCTACTTTTATTAGTAAACGCTTTTTTATAGTCTTATACCTAAAATTAACCTTTATAGAGTAATAGAGCTTTTAGTAGCTTAGTAACGTTAATAGACTTCTAGGATTACTAGAATATAGTATATATATCTATAATACTATTACTATTAGCCTTTATTAGTAAAAATTATAATAAAACTATCTTAAGGAGAGACTTGTAAATTTTAGCTATAAGTAATAAAGAGTTAGTAGGATAATATATAGTATTACTAAAAATTAAGATATACTATTATCTATTAGCCTCGAGTTAGTACCTAAGCTAAACGGGCTTAGTATTAGCGAGGCGTAGAACCTAATAAGACTAGAATCTTATTCTAATAGGAAAGTCTAGTACTAAGCTCTAGTATATTAAGTTACTTATAACGAGTAGGCCTAGTTTATATCGAGTCTTAACTCCTACTATAAATTAGCCTTAACGTATAAAATAATCCTAAAAAGTAGCTAGGTTAATATAACTTTTATTATTAGGGTTTACTATAGTATCTAGCTTTACTATAAATATTACTAAGAATTCTCTATTAAAGTTAATAAGTATTCTTATAACCTCGTAACGCTTATTAGAATACGAATAGAGTAGCTTTACCTAGGCTAACCTATAAACGTTAGTAGTAAGTTTCTACTCTAAGTTAAAACTATCGCTTATAGAAACGTTTATCCCTTAGCTAGCTTTAGTAGAATATATATAATACGTATCTTCTATAATAAAACTCTTAGATTTCCTACTAAATTATTATACTTAAAGCTATTATTAAAGTAATCTATTAAACGTTAGCCTACTTTATATACTAACTAATAAGCGACGTACTTAATATTAAGCTTATAAGGCTTAAAGATACGTTAGGTAAGGTAGATTAAGTCTTTAAAAGTAACCTTTTTCGTCGTAATACGCTCGTTCTCTCCTAGCTTATTAAGCTTAACGTAGAGGTAAATAAGATATTTACCTTATCGAGGAATAACGAGAATACTACCTTAATCTACGGAGTAAATAGCCGTTTTTAGCTAGATATTAGGAAAGTCCGTAATTACTAGAGTATCTAGTACGCTCTAACCCTAGTTAGCGAAGTCGCCCTTTATCTCTAACCCTAATTTACGGCGAATAAGGCTACGTACTCTACCGTAGCCTATAATATAATATACTTAGACGACCTCTATCTAGACGTCGCTCTCCTCCTACGAGTTAGCTATAGTTACTTTAACTCTATCCTTCTCGTTATTAGGAACCTTTATATTAATTATCTAACGGTTATAAGTAGGCTCGAGTATCGTAGGGCTCTATTTTATTATTAAGTCTAGCTATATGTTATAGAGCCGTACCTAGTTCAATATTACGTAAGGTATTCCGATAAGTCTACCTTAGTATCTTAAAGTCTACCGCTCCTCCTTAGTCCGCTACTATTATCCGTAGGAGACTAGAACGTTGTCTTGTTGACCTAATAGGCCTCTTTAAGTACTCTTTCCGCAAATCCAAATGCTTAAAGGATTTCTATTGGACGACATTGTATGCCGTTAGCGTTGCCCTGTTCTAAACGCCCGGATTTTGATTCAATGATCCTAGTAGAAATCTCCGGGAACCGAGAGAGCTGCGTCGCTAGGAGCTGGCCAGCTGGTCCTGCACCCACGATCAGAACGTCGACATAACGAGGAAGACATGTCTGGAAATCAGGCGCTTTTTCTCCCTCGAACTGGAGCTGCAAAGGATCAATCGATCCTCAGACGCCATTCAGATGAAATTGCATGTCTGTTAGGCGGGGATAGCTGTGAAGAGCTGACTGTTGACGAACTTCCTCTTCGTGACGGGGTGAACACTAGACAGGCACACCTTTAAAGGCCTGGACAAACAAACTACCGTGACCTGTGCTGTCGGAGGCGTCTCGGCGGCTCGGCGAGCCTTGGATGGATGAGCGAACGCGCGGAAGAAATCTGCCGACATCCGTGTCGGAAAAGAAAAGCGACCGTCAAGGCCCCACACATCGGAAGCCTTCGCATGGTCAAGACCCGGCCTGCATTATTGATCGGCTATCGATTCCGAGGGTCGTAATATGATCGCAGTTATGGCTGTCGAAAAGACGTTCGGGGCCTGCGACCGAGCACGAGTTGGAGGTTCATCACCGCCGCGGCGAGCAAAGGCTACACGGTATGGCGTGATAAGGGTATAGAACAGCAATTTTATAAGCCTTACGGAACCCTACTACGTAGACTCTGCGATCTCGCATCCGTACTTGTCTGTCACGCGTTCATCTCGATTACTACACTATTTCTCCGCGGTCGATAGCGTGTCGTCCATCAGCACGCGAGTCTGACGAACATGACTGATCTTGGCGTACTCCACGATGCTAGGCGCTGCATGCCGGCGCACTTCACGGCGTTCTACGACGGCCAGTTCCAGGAGCCGATCGATGGACAGTACTTTGACACCTTCAGTCCCGGCGACGGCAAAGTCGTTGGCAAGGTCGCCTTCGCAGGGGTCAAAGACACTGAAGCCGCGCTTCAAGCAGCGCAGAGAGCATGTGCAGCTTGGGCGACGGTGCCGCCTCTCGACCGAGCGAATCTACTGCGACGGGTCGCTGGGGTCTTGCGTGAGCACGCAACGGAACTAGCGACGCTTGACGCCCTCAACACTGGCAGCCCGATCACGACCATGAAAGGAGACGCGTATGCCGCCGCGGATCAGATCGAATTTTTTGCGGGCATGATTCCGGCCGTCACAGGTGACACGCATGACGTTGGCCAAGAAACTTTCAATTATACGATCCGGGAGCCCCTGGGGGTAGTTGCTCGGATTGTCGCGTCCAATCACCCGCTCATGTTCACCGCATGCAAGCTAGCCGCCCCCCTGGCCATGGGAAATACTGTCGTGATCAAGCCACCGGAGCAGGCCCCGCTCTCGGCTCTCCGTTTGATGGAATTGATTGGCGATATATTCCCGCGTGGCGTACTTAATGTCTTGACAGGAGGCGCTGACTGCGGCAGAGCTCTCTCGACACATCCTTTAGTCAACAAGATCACACTCATCGGAAGCGCACCCGTTGGAAGAGCCATCCAGAGAGCCGCGGCTGACACACTCAAACTATCCCTTTTCGAACTGGGCGGTAAAAATGCCCTGGTCGCCTACCCGGATGCCGAGATTGAGCGGCTGGTCAATGGGGTGGTAGCCGGCATGAATTGGGCTTGGTGCGGCCAATCTTGCGGATCAACATCTCGTGTTTTCCTGCACGAAACTATACATGATGATGTGCTGCGACAGGTAGCCCGAAAGCTAGAAGAGAAGTTCCGCCCTGGCAACCCCCTTCACTCCGCGACGACTATGGGCTCTATGGTGAGCAAGACCGCACAGGACCGTGTTCTGAAGTACATCGACTCCGCCAAGCAAGAAGGAGCGCGGCTCGTGATCGGGGGCGGGCCCCCGGTGACTGCTGATACTGTCGGGGGCTACTTTGTAGAGCCGACCATTTTCGCAGATGTCGAACATCACATGACGGTCGCAAGAGAAGAGATTTTTGGGCCCGTGCTGTCAGTGCTGAAGTGGGAGGACGAAGATGAGATGTTTGAGCAGGTGAATGACGTTGAGTACGGTCTAACAGGAGCCGTTTTCACATCGAACATAGGAACAATGCAGCGAGCGGTGCGTAACATCCAATCTGGAACCGTCTGGGTGAACATGGTGGGAACTCATTTCTTGGGCATGCCGTTCGGAGGATATAAGCAGTCCGGAATTGGGAAAGAAGAGTGTCTGGAGGAACTGTATGGCATGACTCAGTGCAAAGCAGTACACGTAAAGCTTTAGGTCCAGATCAGATCCCTATATTAACCCTTCCTTGGGTACGGAGGCACTGCGATCGAAATAAGTGATTGCACCAGCAACACCGCCTGGTGAAGTGCTGTCGATGTACCGATTCTGTAGACATTTTGGTAGTTGTTGTTTAAGTTTATGACCTCGCCTTGCGCAGACCTTTGTCGCGTGTACGTATTCGTTCTTTTCTGTTCCCCCATCACCACCAGTCTTGAACGCGTGTGTCACGCATCGTTTGATGCCTGTATTCAGGTTGCAGCCCCGTGTGATCTGCAATCCCACAGAAGGAGCGGGCGATGGCGACAAGAAGGGAAGAATGTGAGCGGAACGTCAGCGCCAATACTACAGGTTGGACTACGGGAACACTTCTACAAAGCAAAAGAAAACACTGTGCTTAGTAAAGAGACTTTCTTCTGACAGGGGCCGCTGGTGGCATGAATATGTCGGCAGGCTGGATAAGTCGAATTCGCATCAAGTGCATTCGCGACACACAAACGCATTTGTGAACAACGGTATGGAAATGGAAAGGATCCGATGAACCTAAATTACTCGCTGCATTGACTTGTTCCGTCGGACTCCTGATATATTCTTTCAATCCACAAAGACTCTCTCGCTCATGCCATGTTTACATATAAGCTTTGAGACTCTACTTCTCTCAGCCAAAGTCTCCAGGGGCGTCCTCCAGACCAAAGTGTCATTTCAGTTGCATCTGCAGCTTCTTCTTTTGTCAGATAAGTCGGTTCGCTACTCTCGGGGTCCATGTCTTGATCATCCTGGGACTGCTCTCCCAGCGGGGCGCGAAAGTGCGCCGAATGGGTCAGCAACGCCGTGGTCTGTATCAACGCATTTTGTTGGGTGTAGACAGCTCTCATCACGGCGTCCATAATGCTCGAGCCCTGGACGGTGAAACCATGCCCGCGCATCAGCACAGCTGCATGTTCTGGTTCAGCGTCTAGGCGAGATCCGAAAAGCACTGCCAACGATTCGCCCAGTGGTATGTTCCTCACCAAAAGATCTCTCTTGTCCTGAGGTCGATAAAACTTGGCGATGTCATAGACTGGGACACCGTCTCCAAGGAAACCAGCCATGCTGGATCATCGTCAGCAATTCAGACTCAGAGTTGTATGGTATGGTTCTGCTCTAGCGTACTGGAACGCAGCTTGGAGCGGTACACCACTAATACTATAGGGGACCACTGCATCTGAATGACTGTGGATGACAGCTTGTACAGCTGGGTAACGTTTGAATATTTCACTGTGGATGTATCGCTCTGAATATCCTTTGGGAGCGCGCGGGTCGACCGGCTCGCCGTCCGCGACGCTGAACTCTACCAGATCGCGCTCAGAGGTCACAGTAGCGGGCGCTATGAAGGAGGACATGAAGAAGTGGTCAGAGCTCCGGGGATGCCTCACTGACAAATGGCCGTATGCATCTAGTATTCTTCCCGAGACCACGTCAGTCTTGTCTGCTTGAGTCGATGATGTGATGCGCTCTTACCGATGGTAGTGCAGGATGTGGCATCCGGAGATGAAGTCTCGGTACGTTTGCCGAAGCGTTGCATCTTCGCTGGAAGATGATGGTGTAGCCATAACAACTGCAGACTTCGCGATGCAGGTCGACAGCGCCGTTGACCTGTCGTAAGCCCTTGCCTTATATGCTAGCGTGTATGTGCACCGCCAAGCTTCGGCCCCCAGGTCCGACTGTTCGGAGCTGAATGCTGACTGGACGGTCAACCACCGAAGGTATTCAAGAGTCAAATCATCGGCCGATGCAGACCACCGTCATTCTAGCAATTCTCACTCAAATCCACGGAATTGATCAGTCACTTTTCCAAAATTGATGCACGAATCTATTGATCCTCACGAGAAGCGCAGAAAGCTTGAAGCCTCTCCCACATGCACCATCGTGGATCGACTTAGTCTCTTGGTACTTTCGAGCATATGATAAGTTATGTGCAGCGCAACTCTGTGCGTCTACTTTCTCGGTCGCTCTGTCCGACGCTTGGCGGCGATTGGGCTACTTCGGCCAAATTCGGTGATGCAAGCATGCTAGCACGCGGCGGTGGCCCCCTGACGCCCACGTCTCACGTGCAGCATTTTCTGCGGGATCACATTTACTCGCCGAGATATTGCGTCTTCATACAGTCTGCGGAACGGCTTAACGTCACAAGATTACAAGGGATCATTCAAGCTGGAGTGTACCCGAACAGGAAGTAAGCACGTTGCGCTACATCGAAGACTGTCCGCATGCATGTAGTGCAACATCGCGAGGGCGCTCAGCGGAGATTATGGGCGACGAGAACAAGCGAGTTTCTTTGAGGAGACGGGACTCATTGTATTGAATGGGCGTAACACAGAAGTGCAGGACGTGAAGCTCCAAAGTAGGAACACAACACGTCTCATATGATCTGAAGTCCACCAATGCCATACTGACTGTCTCAGCATGAAATCTAAGTCGTGTGCTTCGCTCCTTCACCCTACTCCTTCAATCTTAATTCATTTGTTATATTAGTTAAAATCCTTAAGACAGAGGGCGCATTCTCATTTGCTTAATCTGGACCTTGAGAGGGTGCTGTCAAGAGAGCAAGACACAGAGAAGCCACAATGCACCTGTCCTCTCCACTGCTGTGTTGAGCTCGCTGCAGCAATGTGTGTGATCCTCGCACAAACTTACTAGTCTAACTGCTTACTCTCGGTGTTCGATTGCGACCGCAACGTGAAGTTGCGTTGCTCTGATTCGCAAGCGCACTCTTCGGCCGGAACAGACGTGCTTACATAGAAAATCGTGTTGTATGTATGTACGCCCACTTCTCAAAACCACTGATTGAATGAGAACAACTGGAAAGCCATCCATTGCTCAGACTAGATGGTATACATAGGACTCAAAAGATGAGACCTTCACTCCCTTCGTCTCACCAAGACGTTGAAATCGTCCTGCGTGGCGAAGAAACCACCAGAGACCCTCTACTCACTTTCTGAATCTGGGAAGCGGAACTCATACCGCCTCAATATCTGTGGCACGACCTTTGCAATCTCCAATATGCTGATGTTCTTGCCAATGCAACTCCTTGCTCCAGCGCCAAATGTCAGGCTAGCTCTTTCCATCTCTTTCAATGCCTCGGGACTCGCCTCGAGCCACCGGTCAGGCCTAAACACATCGGCATCAGCCCCATATATCTCCATGTTGCGCGCGGTGACGCATGGATTCATTCCCAAGATTGTGCCTTCCGGGAAAAAACGGCCACCTAGTTCCATGCCACCTTTGGGAACATATCGCTCTAGTAGTAGAGCTACGGCCGGATGCATGCGCAACGCTTCTTTGATGCATGATTGTAAGTATGGAAGAGAGCTCGACTCTTTCCACGTGATATACTCTGACGATGCCTGTAGACCGTCTATCTCAGCGACAACGCGGCGCAGTGACGTTGGTGTTTTCATGAGATAGTAAAATATCTGCGATGCACGTCAGCTCGAGTGTTCTGATATCTAAGATGATTTCAATATCGGACGTACCGCACGCAGCGAGATTGCCGTGGTATCGCTACCCGCCAAGATGTTGTCAACGTTGTACATCCGAATAATACGATCCGTGACCAGATCTGGATACTTTCTTTGCGCGTCATAGCAGCGTGTAAGGAAATCGCGTGCCTCCTTCGGATGATCCGTATCGCTGTCATGGTCGCTCGGGTCGGACTCATCGTTTCTGCGAGTGCGCTCACGCATACGGTCAATCGTAAAGTTGACAACGGGATGGGTGCTTGCGAACGCCAGTCGGATTGGGTTCTGAAGAAGGAACTTGGCCAGTGCAGGGATCTGTCCCAAAGTGCCACCAAGATAGACCTGGGCCCGTATATCACCAAGAATGCCATCAATGTCGGATGAATGCTGCAGAAATCCGATTTTCTTGCTGAACACGATCTCACCAATGACATCAAAGGCGTACATCTGTAGCCATGCCCCCAGGTCCATCTTCTTGCCCGATACTGCAAATTCGTCCAAGCGCTGCACAAACTGAGCAGTAGTAGAGTCGATCAGAGGTTCGTATTCGACCAGCGTGGACATGCTGTACGCATTTGCGATGGGTTTCTTGTATTTCGCGTGGTAATCGTTGTCGCGAGCGTTAAAGAGGCTGGGTGTGAATTGACCATTGTAAGGCACCATAAAGGGAACATAGAAGTCGGTCTTCGTGATACCAGAGTTGAGGCCATATATTTTCGGGATCAAAGTGGGATCCGAGACGGAAACGGTGCGTGGGCCGAGGCGAATGAAAGGTGAAGCATATTGTCGGTGAAGTCGGATATGAGTCTCATGAGGCTTGCCAAGGAGACAATCGAAGAATCGCCACAAATCTGTAAAGCTTGCCCAAGTCGGGCCAGGGAGTGAGCGGAGATTCTTCTCGTATTTGTTGTTGAGCAAACGAAGAACGAGACATGGAGGGATTGAACACAAGAGATACACAAGTAGTGTTTGTAGATACATCGTGCACACTGTGGGTATGAGAGTCACGCAACGGCAGCGAAGCGCGAATCCATAACCGTCGTTTTATGTTTGGTCTTGTCGGTCTCCGTCGGAATGCCATATGCGCTCCAAACAACGACGAATCACATTCAATGTACAAGTGATACCTTCCTTGTCCGATCGTACAGGCCTGACAGCTTCGTCCGCTACCGAGCAGAGTTGTCAGCCAGGGTGCCTATTGTTGTTGACAGAGGTGAGCATGGCCGTGTGGCATGACGCGCCGTCGGTGCTGTGAAATAGCTACAGAGGTCCGACTCGCCGGCAAGAATTCGCAGCCGGGGTTGAACTCCGCGATTCTCTGGGCCAAGCCGGCGGTGTGCTCCGACCTGTCGTTACATACACCAGACCATCACCCCGGTGACATCGTGCCGACAATAAAATGTGATGGTGAACATGGACGACATTCACCAGATGAAGGATGGGTCTTCCACCGTTGCCGTCTCCGCGCTTCCCACAGGCCAGTTAGCACATCCCGATCGCTGGCTCTTCGAAGATGGAGACGAGAATCTGATGCAAGCGCGACAACTCTATCCGGTCTACAGTTTCTTGATTGAACATCCCTCTGGACGCAAAATACTCTTTGATCTGGGGCTCCCAAAGGTCCGTCCGTGACTTTATGACGAGGTGTTGCTATTTACTGACTCAACCCAGGATCTAGAGACTGTGCCACCTGCGATACGTCGCGTTTTCGATATCATTACTCCCAAAATCCCGAAAGATGCCAGTCAGGTTTTGTCTGCTGGCTCTGTCAGCGCCACTTCTATCGACAGCGTCATCCTCAGCCACCTCCACTTCGATCACGTCGGCGACTGTACCAAATTCCCGGAAGCGGTGATACTTGCTGGGCAGGGTAGCAAAACTGCAAGCGCCCCTGGATGGCCAGTTCAACCCAGTTCGCCATTCTCCTCTGCGGTCCTTCAGCACCCAAGGTTTCGCGAGTTAGATGATCAACTCGATAACGCGACTTCTGTCGGACCATTTGCAAAAGCATATGATTATTTCGGCGATCGCAGCTTCTTTCTGGTTGAGGCGCCTGGCCACATGCCGGGACACATTGGCGCACTTGCTTTCACCGGTGAAAATGAATGGATATTCATGGGCGGGGACTGTTGCCATCATCGATCACTCCTTGTCGGATCTCGTCCAATGAGCATCACGTGCGGACCTGCAGGACGCGAAGGTTTCCATAAAGACCCTGGCAACGCCAATGCTACCATCGAAAAGGTGAGGACTTTGGAACAGACAGGGCATGTACTGGTGGCTCTATCGCACGACTCGTTTCTCTGTGACATCATGCCTGAGTATCCGCAAAGGTTGAATGGTTGGAAGGCGAGCACGTGGAAGGCGCGGCTGGATAAAGTGTTGAGTGAGACATACCCAGCCATGCGCAGCAACGCAAAGGTGTAGCTTTGCGTTAGAGCTCGTGTTAGCATATATCGTATTTTGAGACCCAGTCAGGTCGCGATGAGAGTCTTTCTCCGCTCAGCAGATTACAGTTGATCGCGTGATCGATCTATTCGCCATAGCTCGAAGGTAGGAGTGGCGAATAACGCTCTCCGTCAATATGCGATTCACCGCAAGCCACAACAACTGCTGCTCGCTCGCTTTCCGTTTTCGTCTTCGTCGTCGCGACCGGTCGTTACCATTTCTTGTTAAGAAGACCCTCGATTGCCCCGCTATAAGTGTTTGTTACGAATTTGCGTAGAGTCCTGCCACATCTCGCGAATACTGCATGCAATGCAGTCTTTGGCCGGCGATGGGCCCACCTGCGCCGTGTCTCGCCAATGGGGATCGGGAATCCAGGACGAAGATCTCAACACTGTGATAGAAGGTTCGCTCACCTGGCGCACGGCCTCACCTGGCGCACGATTTCAAGCTTTTATCTATCCCCGATAACTCT
>JAWDJX010000179.1:0-14359 GCA_033117895.1 Extremus antarcticus | reverse complement strand
AAGAAGCTCTAGTCTTTAACTATAACGTTCTCTTTCTACTAAGTATATACTCTCCTATATACCTAATTCTAATCTTTTAGATAATACTTAAGGATATTAGAGGGGTAAGTCTCTATAATAATAGGGAGGAGGATATTATTAACCTAGAACTTCTAGTCTTTCCTAAGTATAGTACGGCGTTCTTACCTCTTACGACGTTTTACGCCTTAATAAGAGTAGCTAGAGAAGAAGACGTATATTATAAATAAACTACTACTAGTACTAAGTACGCGACTAAGGTAGAGATAGACGTATTAAGTTAGGCGAAGGCGGAAGAGTATAAGCTATATATACTAGTTCTAAGTAATAGTTCGGAAGTAGGTAGAGTAGTATATAATAGAGAAATAGCCGCGATACGTACTAAGAGACTTTAGTAGTATAAATAGAGCGTTAATATCGAACTAGCGCTTAACTATAACCTCTTCGTCCTTAGTATATATAGACTTCTATAAAGTAAGCCTCTATTACGGAGTATCTCTCCCTATATTAATTAGCTCTATTATACGAGGAGTACTAGCTAGGAGGCGATATATATTAGATTACGTAATAGCCTTCTTAGAGAAGATAGGTAGTTTCTACGTCCTCCTTATAATTTATAGGATATTAGGTATTAAGTACTTACGCTCTATTATTAGCTCTTATAGCGAATTACTAGCTAAGTAATCCTTAAGTATATACTCTAATAAGGTAGTACCTAGGTAGTCGTACTCTATAAAGTAAAAGCTACGTAATAGCGCGTTAAGAGTAAACTATAAAGTAAGTATAGGAGGCCTATCCTTCTTAGTAGAATCTTCCCTACTATATACTATAGTATTATTAAGTCTCTTAGAATAGAAGGAACTATTAGTTAACTCGCTATTACTACTAAATAGAGATAGTACGTCGCTATTAAAGGAGTATAGCGTAGCGCCTACTATAGACCTATAAGAAGAAGACTATCCTAAGCTAGAGCTATAGTACTCTACTACTAGGTATAGTAATAGCGCTAGACTATGTCTCTTACCTCTCCTATAACGCCCCTCCTTTATAGTATACTCCTTAATATTATTCTAGCTTTCTATAGCTACTAAGTCTAGTCTTCTACTCTATAGCTCGTCGCTAATAGGATTAAGCGCTAGTAAAAGTAGTTACTAGTAAGGTCTCTCTTATTAGAGCTTATCGTTATAGTTAATTAAATAAACGCTATAAGTAGGCGATAGTAATTATAGTAGTAGGTCTAGGGGTATAGAGAGCTCGTTAATAACGAGTAGAGGAGAGCTAGCTAGGCCTATAAGCTTAGTATTAGTAGAGTACTATATATAATATTACTATTAACGGTTAGAAGAAGGAAAGTAGACTACTAGCTAGTAGTTTACTTTTAGTTAAGAAGGAATTAGAACGCCGCCGCCGCTACTTATATTAGTAGATTAGGTTACCTTACTTTCTCCTTTCTTAGCTCTTACCTTATTTTAAGAAGGAGCTAAGATATCTTACGTAGGCTATAGACTTAGTTATATAACGCTCTTAAGTAGAGCCTAGTCCTCTCGATTACTAGTAGGTAGCTCTTATACTAGCGTAGTAGCTACGCCTAGTAGCTATACGACTAGAATTAGATATCGTAGTAAGTAAGGGAGCGTACTATCTTTATAACGTTAGTAAGAGGTTAGTAGAGGTAGGGCTAGAGTAGATAAATCTTTTAGAGATCGTCTATATTATATAGGTACTTAGTCTATAGGATAGTTAGGTCTTATAGTAGGTAGAAGAGCTAGAAGGCGCCTTATTAGTAAAGAGCTACTAGGATAGGATAAGCCGCTCGCGGAGGTATAGGTATTAGAGAGGAATAAAGGAGACTCTACCTATTCCTACTACTACTACTACTATATATACTACTACTATTAATAGTTTAATTATTAAACCCTTTACCGTTCTTACGTTATAGCCTTCTTTACTACCTACTCTTTAGTAGGTAGGGCGACCTTCTTTAAAGGTATAGTATTATAGTAATAGGGTAGGCGTAGTAGTAGGTATAGTCTTATTATATATAGTAGGAGTAGTAGTAAGAGTAGGTATCCTATTCTAAAAAGGAGTATAGGGTTATATATAGGCTTTAAAGCCTATATATACGACTTAGTTTATATAATGAGTAGAAAAGAAAGTAAGGATAGAGCCTTAGTAGGCGCTAGCTAATAAAACGTTATTCTATAGTAGCTTTAGTAGGTCGGCTAATTAGCGCGGTTACTAAAGCCTAGCTTTACTCGATATCTACGAGGCTAACTCTAAGGTATAGTATTACGGTAGCGGGGCCGGCGTAGTAGTAGTAAGCCTCTTATCGGATATAGTAGGAGTAGTAGTAAGGATAGGTATCCCGTTCTAAAAGCGTACGTAGGGTTATCTATAGGCTTTAAAGCCTACGTATATAACTTAGTTTATACGATAAATAGAAAAGAAAGTAAGGATAGAGGCCTTAGTAGGCGCTAGCTAATAGGACGTCGTCCTATAGCGGCTTTAGTAGGGTTAGCTAATTAGCGCGGTTACTAACGCCTAGTTACGCGTAACGCCTATAGCGCCTACCTCTAACTTAAGGAGGGAAGAAGGTATTAGGTCGCGTCTATAAAACTATATTTAGTTCTATTACCTTATAGCTAAGGTATTTAATACTTATTCTATTATATACTAATACTATTAATATAAAGGATTTCGAGAGTAAGAAGAGTTCTATATATATTTCTAGCTAAGTCTTAAGATTTACGATTAAAATAATAGCTATAATTCTAAAGGTAGACTATACTAATACTATAGATTATATAAGGTAGTATTATATAACGGCTTCTTTACTTTTTAAAGAAGTACTTATATAATACTACCTTATAGAATCGTAATATAGATTTTTTAAAAAGCTTTAGAAACTTTACTTTCTTAAAGGTTATAAAGGGAACTATTAGCTAAGGTTTATTTTAATAGATATAGTAATTATATAAATACTTTTCTTAATAATATAGATACTCTTTCTATTTCTTAATATATATATATAAATAATATTATAAGGATTTAGTCTTAATAGAACTTATAAGTAGTATATATTTTAGATATTATAATACTTAAGGTTATAGTTTAAAGATATATAAGTAGACTAAAACTATAATATTTAAGAAAAGCTTTCTAATTAAAAATAATATTACTATAAGCTCTATAGTTTAGTTATACTAGTAATTTTAATATATTTCTATTTTACTATTATAAGGAATATTCTACTTAAATTAGTACTAAATATATAATATAAGTACTAGTATAACTAACTAATATTACTTCTAAATACTTTTAAATAATAATAAGATTCTTTAAAAGCTTTAAAATTACGTTATATAGGTATTTTTAAGTACTTTTAGTTTTACTAGTACTAGTAGTAATAGTAGGTATTCTACTTAAGTTAGTACTATAGATATAGAATAAGTACTAGTATAACTAACTAATATTACTTAAATAGGGTTTTAAATAGTAGTAAGAGACTCTAAAAGCTCTAAATTTAGATTATACTAGTACTTTTAAGTACTTTTAGTTTTACTAGTCTTAATACTATAAAAAGTATTCTACTTAGATTAGTATTATAAATATAGTATAAGTACTAGTATAACTAACTAATATTACTTTAAAAGGCTTTTAGATAGGAGTAATAGATTCTAAAAGCTCTAGTTTTAAGTTATACTTATATTATTAAGTTTAAGTATTACTAGTACTAATACTTTAAAAAGTATTTTACTTAGCTTAGTACTATAAATATAGTATAAGTACTAGTATAACTAATTAATAACCCTTTAAAAGGCTTTTAAACCTAAGTAAATAGTAAATACTACCCTAAGCTTTAAAATTAAGTAATACCGGCACTTTCGGGTACTTTTAGTTTTACCGGTATTAGTACCCCGAGTTTAGTAGAATAATGACGTATTCCGGTAGTACTTATAGTAGCGTAAGCGTGATCAATATCTAGTTTCGGAAACGTTCTTAACATAGCCCGAGCTAGGCTTTTACATATACGCCTACCCTCCTTTACACACTCACTCCACCTTACGCGACGGACTCAACATCCACGAAACAAGTATAATGCTATCGTCCGCAAACATGCAGACACCGGAAATGCAGCCTTCAACAAGACACGAACGATGACCGACTGGATCGACCAGTACTCTGCCGCACTCGACATTCGAGATGTCCGAGAGCAGGCGCATAAGCCGTACATAGACGCCTGTAAGGTCTACCATACATGCCCGCTCATACAGGAGACTAATTACCGTCACAGTCACAAAGCTCGCCGACCGTACTACATCCCTCGCAGCCCCGCCTCCACCATCTCCCGCTCCGGCATTACCTCTGACAATAACAAAGACCCCGTCCCGCGGCAAAACATCCTCCCCAGCCCCCGACTCATCCCCCGACGCACTCACCCGCCTCCGCACCGACCTCTCCACAACCCAAAAGGCCCGCTCCGCCCTGCAAACCCAAGTCACGGACCTCTCAACTACCCTCTCCACCATCGAACTCCAGCAGAAGTCCTCAACCTCCCAAATCGCGGTCCTGTCACAGCAGAAGACCGCACTGGAACGCCGACTCAAAGACCGAGAGGACGAGCTACGGGGCAAGCAGAAATTAGTCGAGGATGCGCAAGACGAAATGGTGGCGCAAGGCTTGCAGATGAACGTGGCGGAGGAGAAGGCGAAGCGGTTGGAGGTGGAGAACAAGGAGTTGGTGGAGCGGTGGATGAGGAGGATGGGTGAGGAGGCGGATAAAGTCAATCGAGAGTCGAGCTGGAGGTGAGCATGTTGGAGCACAGCGAAACTGGAAGACGAGACCATGCATCAGGCCGCCATAAGGCATTAAAGTCCGTGCGTTACAACGTCAGGACTGGGCGGAAGAGCGTGAGCTAGCGCCCGACATGGTATATCCAATGAATTCCGGCAGGCACGCAGTCACACCAGGCCGTTAGGCCGTTACAGTCTTATCAAGGTGGAGTCCTCGAGTGGGAACGCCATCGCTATGCTCATTCGAAAGCGTGAACTCGGGTGCATACATCGCCGTCAAGGAATGTCTGAAGCGCGCGATAGGGCTAAGGGCAGGAGATAGAGAAGTGGAGAGGTCAAGAGGAAGTCAAGGTGGGGGCAATGGATGAGGTGGTGGAAAGCGAGAAGGCAGTTCCTGTATTTCTATACAAAAGCTCATCGGAGGTAAGGCTGTCGATCTGAGACGCCACCGGTATGCGCAATCATGGGCGTCTTGTCAGGGATATACATGCACATCATCTATTGCTGGGCGCACTGTGCCTGACCCTCAGCACCTTCGTCATCTTCCCACTCATTTCCGGCCCGTGGGTCGTCTGAGCCAGCGCCAAAGCCTTCGAGGTCATCAATGACTTCAAAGCCGACGTCGTCTACCAACTCGGGTGTCTCGCCGGGGCCGTAGTGGATCTCCTCTGGTTTCGGAAGGACCGCTCTGACCTTTTCCACAGCCTCCTGCGACTCCAGCCAGCCGTCTTCTGGAAACTCGACGTTGATCGTAAGGTAAAGATCTCCCTTCGCGTCCGACCGTTTGATCGGCATTCCCTCTCCAGGCACTTTGAGTATCTGGTCAGGCCGCAGCACCTTTCCGTCGGGTTGCTTCACGTTCAGACTTATCCCCCGACCGTCCAGATGCGTCAAGACGACCCGGTTGAACCCCGTCAACGCCTCTGAAAGCGATATATCCAGATCGGCCTGCAGATCCGCTCCGGCTCGATTGAACGTCTTATGCTGTTCCTCCACAAGCTCAAAGATAATATCGCCCGGCTCCTCGTCGTCAGGATCTTGATCCGCCTCTCCAGCCAGCACGATCTTCTCCCCCTGCCTGCTGCCCCTCGGGATATATAATTCCAGGATCTTCTTCTGCTTAATCGTCCTCACACCCTTACACCTCTTGCACTTATCCTTTTCCGCGTAGAAACTTCCCCGTCCAGCGCAAGTGTTACACGGCACCGACTCCTGCGTCACTAGCCCCGGCCCCACAGGTCGTAACCGTGTCTGCACGCCTTTGCCTTTGCAGGTATCGCACTGCTTGGTCTTCGCCTTCTCCTTCCCGCCCAGCCCATGACAGTGCTCGCAGATAACATTCTTCGTGCTCGCAAACTTCGTCGTCTTGCCCTTATACAACTCCTCCAGCGTAACTTCATACTGCTGCGCCTCATTCCTGCCCTTCCCTCTCCTCCTCTTGCCACCCGGTCCGCCAGGCATCCCAGCTCCACCAAAGGGATCTCCCGTAGCAAAGCTCGCCGACGCCCCAAACATCTGCGCAAGTATGTCGTCTAGATCCGGGCCTGGCCCTCCTGCGCCGTTCCCTTTCTCAAATGCGGCCATCCCGTACTGGTCGTAGGCAGCGCGGGTGTCGTCATTGCTGAGGATTTCGTAGGCTTGCGAGACGGCCTTAAATTTGATGTCGGCGTCTGCTCGTTGGTCGTCGGGGACTTTGTCCGGGTGTGAGGCGAGGGCGGCTTTGTGGTAGGCTTTTTTCACTTCGGCTTTGCTAGCGGATTTGGGGATGTTGAGGACTTCGTAGAGGTCGATGTCTTCGGGTGGTGGAGAGGCCATGTCGGCGGTGGATTTGGTGTGTATTCTAGTCTTGTCGGTAGATTAGTGTCAAAGGGTGGTGTTGTTGTTGTATGTATGTGTATGTAGATCAGGACCGGTGTAGTAGAGACATGTGCAGGGAATCATCCAGCAGCTGCCAGACATTTGGGCTTAATCATCGTCTCGGATCTCGGCTATCAACGCTAGTAACGGTAGCGCCCAACCTTAACCTTGAATATGTCCCTCGGATACTTCTGTTTCGACTTCGCATCTGATCTGCATCACGCCGATGAAGGTCGTATCGTCCTCGCAACAAGGGACGCTGAAAGCAGCGCAATGGACATGCGCTCGATGCCGATCTGCTGAATCGAGGCGAACCACACGTTTCTTCTCATCGTCGAGGACGCACTTCGAACACCAATCGAGACGCCTAGGAGATAATTCTCAATATCGATCTGTACAGACGACTGTCAACACGAGATGTCCAACTAAAACGGCACTAGAGGACGTGGCTCGAAGAAAATCGCGTCTTCCAGATGGACCGGCACGGACTCGCTTTGCGCCTTCTCCGACAGGATATCTGCATATAGGAGGTTTACGTACGGCATTGTTCAGCTATCTGCTTGCGAAACGTACTGGAGGCCAGTTTCTGCTACGTATAGAAGATACAGACCAGGTGAGTCCAATTTCCGTCTTCTCGCAAAGTGTGGCGCTGAACGAGTACAGAAACGTCTCGTCCCAGATGCCGAAGCGAGGCTCTTCGAGGACCTCCAATGGGCTGGCCTATCCTGGGACGAAGGACCGCAAGTCGGCGGGCCACATGGATCATATCGGCAGTCCGAACGGAATGACATCTATCAGCATCATGCGAAGCACGTCTTGGATCGAGGGGCTGCATACCGCTGCTTCTGCTCGCCACAGACATCGGGCGCTGGACAGGCTGCCTACGTGACGTCCGGATGCTATCAGAGCTGCTCTTCATGGTCTCCCGATGAATCGCAAGAACGAGCGGAGGGCAAGAAGGAGTCCTTTACTGTTCGCCTGCGCCTGCCGCCTGATGTGCGCAAACGAGTGTATCCGGATCTCGTGTACGGCAGCATACAACGACTGAAGCTCTCACCAGCAGCGCCGCAGCCTATCTCCTCCGCCGAAGATGGCGGTGACACGGGCATTGATGCAGCAGACACTGTTCTCGTCAAATCAGACGGCACGCCAACGTACCACTTCGCAAACGTGGTGGACGATCACCTAATGGAAATTACCCACGTTATCCGCGGTGCAGAGTGGATGGCAAGCACTCCGCTACACTACGACATCTACCACGCCTTCGGATGGAAGCCACCACAATTCGCGCACGTCGGACTGCTGGTCGACCAAAACCAGGCGAAGCTATCGAAGCGCAACCAAGATCTCGCCCTAGATGTGGCGAGTATGCGGCATATGCATGGTGTGTTACCATACTCGCTGAACAACTTCCTGGCGCTTCTTGGATGGAGCAATCCAACAACGAATGACGTAATGGACAGGGAGATGCTTATCTCCAACTTCGACCTCAAGTTCACTCGCGGCAACACGATGGTTAAGACGGAGAAGCTGTGGTACTTGCAGAAGAAGCACGTCACCAAACAATGTCTCCATGCGAGAGAAATGAATGATTTGTCGCTAATACAAGACATTACCAGTCAGATCGTCACTGAAGTCATGGAGGAGTTTCCTGAACCGCTTGTGAACGGCCAAACGACATTCGAAGAGCATAAAGCAACACTTCCGGACCAACTTCACGCCTATTGCGCAGACATTCTCCTGGCCGACAGCAAGAATTACACGAACGCAAAGGGCTGGCTCGAACGTCATCGCTACCTCTTTTCCTGGGATCCGAGTCAAGTCCCGGAACCAACACACAACATCAATAACGCCGAGGGCCCACCTGGACTCCAAGCCCGAGCGCTCGTCTCGACCGCTCAATCGCTCGTGACGGGATTCGCGTGGCGCGCCTCTGAAGTACAATCCACGTCCGCTACCACATCCTCTTCCAACCCCCACTACCGCGCCATCGAAAACCTCGAACGCCGCTTGCACATCCACCTTACCAATGGTATCTGGGACCTTGCCCTTGATGATCTTGTTGGGATGCAAGAGGCGGGAAGCTTAGACCCCGACCTTAGCTCTCTTTCCAAGGAAGAGATTGAAGCGTGGCGCGAGCGCAGGCCGAAGGAAGCTGCTCATCCCCTAAACGCTTCGACTCTGGTAGAGCAGATCTTGCCAACTGCGGAGGAGGGGCATAAGGAGAAGCTGGAAGCTGCGCTGAAGTCGCAGTATAAGAAGCTCAACACTGTTATCCTGAAGTACCTTCGGGAGCGACTGGCGTATGGCATGCCCGGGCCGAGTGTGAGTTGGATCATGGCGTTGCTTGGGGAGCTGGAGTGTCGGAGGCGGTTAAAGTAGACCGCTGACACGAAGTTGAGGGTATCGTCGACATCCAACTGTATAATACACTGTACACTATAGAACACCACCTCTACCACCCGTGTTCGTCGTGCTATCATCTATCTAAATCTCGACCCCTTCAGCCTCTGATAAGGTAACGGCTCCACTCGCTTCCGCCTGAACTCCACATCTCCACCCATCACACCAGCACGTTGCATCACCTCCGATGTGCCATCGTCAAATTTGGCGCGGAACAGGTCGACACCGACAGGCTTGAGGCGGAGTTTGTCCACGAAACTGCGGAGGATGAAGTTGTCGCGCTCAGCCCATTTGGGCTCATGAGTCTTCATGGCGGAGAGATCAAGAGTGCCTGCGGAGCTGGCTGAGACGGTGTTCAAAGTTGCGGGATCTTGTTCCAGGGTGAAGATGGCGTGTCGTTGATACGGTAGACCCTTCTGCACGTGCGGCGGGAGCCACTCCTGCAAGATCTGCGTCTCCGGGTCTAGCTTCGCAAGATCAATCGTCGTATTCGTCGGCGACACCTTGACGTTACAAGCCAAAAAGTGGCAGCGGTAGTCGAAGGCATCTCTTCCCACGTTCGGCACATCCGGGTTCACGATCGAGATCGTCACCAACCGCTCTCCTTGGTTGTACGGTTGAATAGTGAGGACAGGCGGTTTCTCCGAGAACAGAGAGTGCACGAACTCACCGTGCGGGACCTTATGGAAGTCGGAGAAGCGGATTTCGGTCGAGTAAGTTGGGTCGATAGACTGCAGAACATCAGGGACGACGTTCATCTGCGTGATACGCTGCATCAAGACGCGGCGCTTGTAGCTGCGCCATTGGAGGTCCGAGAGGTGGCGGTATATTGGTTTGTTCATGTCGCCTGCACATCTCCCTATTAGCATTTTCACACACAGAGTTTCGGGTGGTGATGTGAAGACGCACCCATCCCATCCTCAAACTTCTTCTTCACCAACGGATCATTCACATCCGCCAAAATCTTCCAATCGTCCAACCGCTTCCTCATCCCTCGTAATCTATGCTCCCGCTGTTTCCTCTCGGCCTCGCTCTCCACCCCTTCTCCTGCGCGCGCTTCGAGTCGCGTGATTCGCTGCCGCATCCCTTCGATCTCCTTAACCTTCTCCGTCCGGTCATGGCGCAGGACTTTGCGCGCTTCCTGGAAGCATTGGTAGGGGAGCTGGGAGAAGGGGATGTTGGTGCTGGTTGCGAGGGCGGCGCGGCGGCGACGGGAGCCGATGGGGTATTGGTTTTGGGCGGCCAGGAGTTTCTTTTCCATGCGGGGGGTGTGGACGAGATTGGGGTTGTAGCGGTGGGTAGGTGTTGCATCGCTGCTCGGGGGAGTCGGTGGTGGAGATGCTTCGGGAGTTGATGGGGGTTCGGTGGTCGTCGCGAACGTACGGTATGGCACGTGCAGTAATCTCTCGTGGCGGGTGTGCCGTATACATTGGCCTAATGGGCGGTTAAGCGACATGATGGGTGATGTATATAGTACAACAGATGAGATGGGGTTGAAGGAGTGCGCATTGGCGGAGGTACATGTAACTTCTGCGGCCAAACTGGACACTCCCGAGATATGCATATCGATCTACACTTCTCTACAACGTACACACCAACGCAATGGCATCAAAACGAATATCCGCACCGGCGCGCAGTCTCCTCAACACAGTCACCCACCACCGCCAACCCCCTAGCCACCGCAGCCTCACCACCGAATCCGCCTCCCCCAGCGCAACCATCGCCCAAGCCTACATCGATGCACACCTCCACAGCCTCCCGACCAAGCCAGTCCTAGAAGACCGACCCTCCTCCGTGATCCCGCCACCAACACCTTCACAGCCGCAACCCTTCTCACCACCCCGAAACCCGTTCCACAAGACCACGCACATAACAACCCACACCTTCCCCACCCTCGAACCTCTCTCCCTACTCCCTTACCCATCAACCCATCTCCTGCTCCCCTTACGAAAAGATCTGCTCCACCGCGCCGTGGTCCACGAAGGCGATGCACACCGGCAGGGCTCAGCCAACACGAAGCATCGCTCCGAAGTCCATGGCTCCGGACGGAAGATTCGGCCGCAGAAGGGCACGGGGTCTGCACGATTAGGAGATAAGAAGAGCCCAATGCTGAAGGGCGGAGGCGTGGCATTTGGACCAAAACCACGCGACTTTGGAACTGGGCTGCAGAAGCGGGTATATGATCTGGCATGGCGGACGGCATTATCCTACAGATACGCACGAGGCGAGCTATTGGTACTAGACGCCACGCCAAAAGTACCTGACAAAATCACCGAAGGCAGCCGCGAGCGCTGGATGCGTGACTTGTTACTCCACAACCGCTTCGGCGCCCCCGACGGCCGGACCTTATTCCTCACCGAGCAGCGAGTAGAATCGCTCTGGGACGCCTTACGCGGACGAAAGACATACGGCCTACATCGCAAGAAGATCAAGGACACGATCGGCGAGTCACGACACGCGCGGGCGTTGACGGTGGAAGAGGTGGATGTGAAGGACTTGCTGGAGCTGGGCAGGGTGGTGGTGGAGCGGGCGGCGTTGGATGAGATGTTAAAGGGGCATGAGAGTGATTTGAACCCTGGGGAGAGGCTTGGGGCTTGGAGGAGGGGGCAGGCGGGTGTATCAGTATAGATGGTGGTATCAATATAGCCCAATTTGTGCATCTACAGATTCCATCGTCACGGTGGAGATAGACACTTACTTCTTCTCCAGCCTCCGGTGAACTCATCGCACCACCGCAGGGCCTGATGAAACAATGGTGGTAACCATGCAAGGTCGCAGGGAGGACAGGCCTCAGGTCTCATTACTCAGTCATTGAAGCTGCCACTGCTTTTGGACTTGAAACTGGGACCCATCGGAGAAGGATACCCAAAGTCCTGTGTGTGAACGCGAAGATATAGACAGAGCAAGAGTAACACACCTCACCTCACCTCATCCCGGCAGTTTTGGAACCAGACAATGGACGGAGACTTAACCGCGGTACAGATAGTTGTTGATCGGCATGGCGAACAAATGCGCATACGCAGGTCTACAGCCCTCCTACGCCTCCTTCGCCGTAGCAGTGGGCATCCTCCCCTGAAACCTCAGCACCGCAAACCCCCCCAACTTTCCCTCCATCACACCCACCTCCTTCGCCCCATCCACATCCCCCACCGCCTTTTTGATCCTCCTCAACGCCGCCTCGCACTCCTCCTCACTCGCCTTCCGCCCCTTCTTCTTCGCCGCCATCACCACCTCCACTTTCCTTCCCTCCCCCAAAAACTCCTGTATCCGCTCAATCCTATGCCCCAAATCATTCGAATCAATCGCCCAATTCAGCTCCAACGTCTTGACTGAGGAAGAGACAGCAGTAATCCTCCGTTTCTCCTTCGCATGCTCTTTCCGCTTCGACGAAGCTTCATACTCGGCCTTCTTTGACACGACTTTGCAGACCGGTATATCCACCCAGTTCGCGCCTTTGTTCTCGCTGTCTTCTCCAAGAAGATTATTGGGCCGATACATGCTCTGCTCTTCGCCTAACCCGTCCCTCGAACCACCGCCTCCTCGCGAAGCATCTCGCGCAGCCAAATCTAGACCCGGCGCTACCTGCACTAGCCGATGTGTCTGCCGGTCCATCTCGCGCAGTAGGACGTCTCTGCGCACTGGCTCAGGTGGTTTGCCGGTCTCGGGGTCGAAGATGTTGCCGGTGTCGGGTTTGAGGAGGTAGACGAGGCGGGAGGTGATTTGTTCGTCCCATAGTTGTTTGCGGACCGCGGGGGCGCGGTTCTTGACGAGTCGGGCAGATGAGGTGGAGAACGACTTGGAATGTGTGGGTTGATGTTGGTGGGAGCCATTGGCCCGCCGTAATGCGTGTTGGATAGCTGGTCGAGAACCTCGGCCGATCGCAGGCTGTACAAAGACGCGGTATAGGGCTTGAGCCGGCGTGGTGAGGTGATTTGTGTGCATCATCGTCGGGATGCTGGCGATGCCGCGTAAGTCGATGGCTTGTTGTAAATGTACTTCAGCCCGACATTCACTTTGCCTTGTCTTGGCTCGGCAAATCGGGACATCCCGCTTGGCGGAACGCGTCCCAAGGCAAACTGTATCAGCTGGACGGAAAGGGCGGGGGACAGAGTGACAGAGTGACGAAGTCGCGAGGCTTAGTCGACTTGTGATACGACTATATAAGCACACAAGGGACCTGTGGACTTCACTCGAGCCCCGACCGAACTTCCTATCTTGACATATCACTTGCAACTCTACAAGCACGGAAATCGGCCCTCGAGTCACAACATTGAACGACCAAACAACAGCACAGCTATTCGACTTATTAACCAGAACTTACCATCCACTAGCCCAATATGCTCGTATGACTCCCAAGAGTTCCCTTATCCCGTTATCTCCCAGCTGACCACTTTGTAGGGCGGGCTCATCCTAGGTGTCATAGCCATTTTCCTCCCACCTGTCGCCGTCGTCCTTAGGCGCGGCTGCGGCGCCGACCTCCTCATCAACATCCTACTATGCCTCCTCGGCTGGATTCCGGGTGTGTTCCACGCCTGGTACGTCGTCATCAAAACACCCAACCACTCAGAACGAAGGCGGATCGAGCGCAAGGCGAGTCGATCATCGGCTGGATCTGGGCGGAGGAGTAGGGATGGAGGGTACTACCCATCTGCGAGATCGCCTGTCGTTGTACAGCAGCCGACGTTGGAGCAAGGGTATCCGGTGCAGACGACCGGGTATGTGCATCCGAGGAAGTATTGAGGGGTGGTCGCGGCTTGGGAGGAGGAGTGTGAGAGGTGGGGAGCGAATGCTGTAAGATAGGACGAAGAAGCGAGGGATGAAACGAGACCATGAATTGGCGACAATAACGATGTATTTTAGAGAAGCGAACGAAGTCGTTCGTGTTGGACGACTCTCGAGATCGATAGTTGGTCTGTGCTTTTTCTGAACCTATGACGTGTATCGTGTGATTAACCAGTAACTGAGTGAATTGTAACGTACTATCTACTTGTTCTAATTACAGCAGCTGAAAAGGAGGTTGATGTGCCAAGGAACTAGTGCCTGAGGCTCCAATTCTTGACACACCCTTTTTCCTTAAAGTCCAATTAATTAGGTGATGTTATATCACGTAAAGTTGACTTTATAGAATTTACTTATATTCAACTCTATCACCCTAAGTCGATTGACACCACTTACTCTTTTACCCTTAACTAACTAATTAGAGGGCAAAAAGAGAGTGAAATTATATCTAGTTTATTAACTATTAGATACGCTTTATCGTTAACCCCTTAGTAGTAAAGTAATATAAC
>JAWDJX010000178.1:0-14456 GCA_033117895.1 Extremus antarcticus | reverse complement strand
CATTTTGCAGTGGGCTGCTGAAATTCACTTCGATGTGTCCATGGTTCATGTCAACCTGCCTATTATCAAGCAGCTCGCGCATCTGTCAACTTCCAAGTCCGTCAAGAGGGTCGTCATTCGAATTGGAACGAAGATCTCCAACCTGATAGATCTGCCAGATCACCTCAAATACATTATGGTGACCGAGATGTTCCAACCTTTACTAGATGCCTGGAAAGGAAATGGCGTGCAAGTGTCCCACAAGCATGGAGATGAGCTCTTCGATCCGGACGACTTGAGAGTGGACACTCGCACTAGTGAACGCTGGCTCCCTTGGGCAGCGGGACGCGGCAGTCTAGCAGTGGTAGAATACCTGCTTGAAAACTGTTCCGCTGTGTATCGCATGGACAACATGCTTCTCGCGCTGACTGAAGCATCCTGTGAAGGATATCCTAAGATAGTTCACACTTTGTTATCGACGGGCAAAGTCGACATTAATGGAAAGGACCCTAACGGCATGACTGCGCTTGCATCTGCTGCAAATTGTGGCAGGGTATGCACCATGAAAGCGCTTCTTACCTATCCTCACCTGGACGTAAATGCGGCCGAATCGAACGACTTATCGCCTCTTATGTTGGCCATACTTGGAAACCGTCCAATTAACAAGAGAGGCGACGAGTCGTCAAACATCGTCGAGATACTACTAGGTGTTGAGTCCTTGAAGATTAATGCTATAGACAAGCACGGCCGGACAGCACTTCACCTTGCATCGAAATGGAGAAATGTTGATGCAGTAAAGTATATACTGGCTACTGCAGGGGTCGATGTAAATCTGCAGGATGAGAACGGAATGACACCACTAGCCGCCGGGCCTGAGAGCGATTGTGCGGACATCGTTAGACTTCTTCTCCAGGTACAGGCCATCGACGTCAACATATGTGATAACGAGGGCCAGACTGCACTTCACTACACGTGTCGAGGAACGGATCTGGCGTACGCCGCAGATCAATATGCCGCTTTCGAGCTCTTGGTGAATGCGAAGGATGTCGATCTTGACGCTGAAGACAATTGGGGAAAAACGGCTTACTTTTATGCTTCTGAAGCATGCCTCGACGACCATGTACTTTTGCTCACAGTAAAAGGTGCTTCTCCAGTATCCAGACGCTCTAGTAATGATAGTCTAGGTCACATGGGTGGTTGATGAGGGAGAGAACACTGCTTTATACGTCGGATATGCGACCCGATAAAGTTTGTTAAATTGAGCGCATGGCCTACGTTGGGCTGTACTCGATGCGGCGTAACAATGAGAGCAGTACGGAAGAGCTTCTCGCAGAAGATTGGAGCCGTTAGATGTTCAGTATGATTCGCTTTCGACATAGGTGGTCAATCACTACCTTCGAATATCAATTTTCTTGCATACCCAAATCAGCTTCCTTGTTTCAGAAACATGCTCCACCAAGGCACCCTACTCCTCCACTAGATCTCTCTTTTCACTGACCTCGAGTCCTCTTGCTTCTGCACTCTAGCTTATGGGATCGCCACGCCTGACCTTGGCAGCTCTTATTGCAGTATTTCACCGAATTGCACCCCGCACATGCTTTGAGGTCGCTGTCAGCTGATCCGCATTGCCCACATGTATCCATTTGCGTTTCTGGATAATCAGTCGGATGTTCATGCCGGAGAGTCGGATTATCGACAACACCTGATGACAGAACCGAATCCAGCGCCATGAGCTCAACATATGGAACTGCGGACAGTGGTGTAATTGCAATTCTTGTGGCGAATTGAGAGAAAACACGGAATTCACGCGGAATGCTCGCAACGTCCTGACCTTCGCCACAAGAGCAAATGGCTATTTCGCCGTGCAGAACGCTGCGTGGACACGCCAAACTCGGCGTGATGTACTCACAACTTGGCTTATGCTTCCAGCTGTGACGACACCGCTCGACGAACGCAGGCATGACGTGCTTCCACAGGCTTTCCTCGTGCTCGCTAACCTTGATTCCCAGAACCTGTTGTGCTCCCAAAGTTCTCACGAGGACTCGAGACAGATTTTGGATGCGTTGGGGTGTCAAAGGTACGACATGAGCATCCAGGCAGATCGAGCCCGAGTCTTTGTCGTGTCGTAAGGTATTGGCGAATATCAAGGTGTCCGAATCATTCTGAACAACTAGTCTGAACGCCTGCCATTTTCTTCCTGAGCTGTTGTCCTTACTTGCGAAACTTGTGAATATAGCAGCCAGGGACTCTTTCAGCTCGAAGAGCGAACGAGAAAACTTTGTTCTTTCGGAAGGACTGGGCTGTACGTCTCGCTCGATTGCGCTCAGAGTCATACCCATGAAAGCACTCAAATTTGCCAACGACATATGAGTCGCAATTGGGCTCTTGTCTAGATTGCTTCGCCCCATAGCCCAAGCCATGCACTGACCCTTTTCGGAGACGATCGGGAAAGGCCGCAATGCATAACCATTCGGATCAAGGGCAAGGGATATCGGTACAACGACTTCTATCCAGAGCTGCTTGCGTGCGATCCTAGTCCTACAACGCGATCCATCGACAGGAAATGGGAATGACAGCGTTCGGTAGTATTCGCCGAGTCATATAGTCAACGCGCACGGACTCTCCTGGTTGGTATGGACTTCGTAGCCATTTTGCAAATGGTTACGCTCGCCGGTGTTTAAAACTTCCTGCCGGAGTGTCAGGAGCTGGACACGACCATCTCTCACGGTAGTAGAGACAAGTGATTCCCTCGACCGACAGCCAGATCGCGGAGGTAGTACAGGAGTCGTCTGTGTCGAACGTATGCCGGGAAGGTCTTGTAAAACATGAAAGTTGTGTCGATTCTCGATGGAAGTGTCAAAGACCCTTAGGTGTGGTCCCAGTATCGGGATGAAATATGTGTTGGCACTGGATGAATTGATCACAAGAGCGACCCGTGTCTCGTCCTTGCTTCCCAACAGGAATTGAAATGCGGTAACAAGACAAGTGACGATCAGCTCTGAATGTCCTCTCCAGCCTAGAGCATCCTCATCGATGGTGCTGGTATGACTGTCATTGCCTATGACGAGTTTACCAAAGCAGGTATGAATGGCATGAAAGCTGTTGTCGAATATCTTCTCGTTATAAACAGCTAGATGAAGGCCAGGCGTCCCAATGCGATTGAGATCTGCAGAGGTGAAGACATGAAGAGCCTGTCTTGGCACGACAAGAGCTACAGCCACAACGCTGGGCATGTCTGGCCATCTAGACAGAGGATCCATGTTGTAACAGTTCGCCGTCGCCGAGAAAGAGGCCGCCGCAGCTTTCGGAGGCATCTCCAAAGCAGATATCTGGTATATTCCTACTAGATGCAAAAGCATGTAGAGTTCCTGCCAAGAGTTACTTCCTACGATCAATGCTCTGTCAGTCTGAATCTTGTCGAGGAGCAACTCGATACACTTCGGCCAGTCCGTTTGGATTTGTTTGTAGGCGAGGCCGATCAAGGCAACCAATGTTGTGCGCGTGTAATGCCTCAAATCTTGCGACAGTGGGGTGATAGCTCTTCTGAGGTGCACCGATAGCTGTAGACTAACATCTTCGAAGGCAGAGAACATGTTAAGGTACCATCTGAAGAGCAAGGATGCAAGATCATCGGCATCGGCAGAAATCATCCGTGTTGTAGAGAGTGCCTTTAAAAGGTCGCCTCCAGAGGGCCGCTTCCAAGATAGACGCACACGTAACTGGGACTGCGACCCTGTGTTACGTCCATAGTGACCTGAGAAAGACTCTGAACCGAAATCATCGGTGAAAATTCCCAGAACAGAAGCCGTGGGTATAATACCAGCAATGAGACCAACCGAGCCCACGTCCAGCCGGAGGAGTTCGTCCAAGTATGCCGTGGTCTCCACAGCCGCACGTAATAGAGTCTCAGTATAAAGTACTGACAGGGCGCTGTCGTTGAGCAGAGGCCTGACTGCAGGAATCAAGTTGAGTATACCGATGTGGTCACTTATGTTGGAGGTATCGATCACATCGAAGGAGGAGCTTGCGCTCAAGCTTTTCCCAAGACTAAGATCGAGACACACAGTCGACCATGGACGTGAGTAGGTGTGTAGATAGGCAGGGACAGCATCATTCCTACTTGCTTCGCTGCTTTGCAATTGGAGCTCATAGCACAGGCTGACAGCCTCACCACAGTGGAAGAACATTCGGAATGCTCCCATCCGGATGTGCTCTGTGAAAGTCTCGCACCACCCTTGAAATTGCGTCTTAGCAGCAATGGCTAATCGTTGCAGCATGTCTTTCTCTTCTCCTGGCGTGTCGAAGACTTGAGCCAGATGGAAACAATGCAAGGGATCTGTACCGTAGTGGACTGCAAACCGGCCGAGTGGGGCTGATGAGATGTACAACAAGGGGTTGGCATGCCCGCCGTCATCCTGCTCCAAGGCGGAAGAATCTTCGCTGTTCCCGGCGACCACACCAGTACTCCAGTAAGCGCGAAAAGCTGCGCTCATGATCGTCGCAGATTTCAGGGCGTGCACTCCTGTGGCTCGCGTGCTGCTATGGAAGATGCGCCCATCATCAAGTCCGCGTTGTTCGACCATGTCCTGCACCGCGTCCCTGATCTCGCGATCTCTACCATCGTTACAGGCATCTAGATAGAGCTGCCAGTACTGTCGAATTTCATGCAACGTCTTTTCGCTGTAGAATTTGAATGCAATGCCGTAGCTTGACTTGTTCCACACTTCGCTAGATCTCGACGAGTCAAGCAGATGCGTGACATGGCATGTGAGCGTTCCTCTCGCACTGGAGCTAATGAATATGTGGTAGTACAGTTCCCATATAAGGCGCGCTGCTGACTCAGTTCCATCCTTATATAGCTCTGCTGCCAGGTAAGTGAAGAGAAAGACATTACGAGCCAACACTGCCGGCTCCAAATCGCAGAATGTCACCTCATACGAGTGGTCTGCCGATGGTAGCTCTGTCGACAAAGTGAAGAGAATGTTTCTGACATCGCCACAAGCAAGACACAGAATATTCGTCGTGCACCCTTCGAAGGGAGCTCGATCTCTTAGCAAGTTGACTGCAGGAGTGTTTCCAATCGGATAAAACCAGTATCTCAGTCGGACATAAGTGGGTATCAACATGGCTAAACTTCCACCTTGTTGCTTCCTTTTGGAGTGGTTGAGGTCCAGATGTGCAAGAGTTGATGTAGAGTGAAGGAACAAAGGGATGGCGTGGGTACATGCGAGACTCGGGAACGTACAAGATCCCGTGCGGTATCAAACAATATCGCTGAGTCTCCAATGTTCCCCGACAAACCTTATCTGCCACGAAGTACGTATGCAAGGTACATGCAAGAAAGAGCTGGCCAAGACCAGCAGCTGCGCACCATCGTGGCATCTTCATGCCCAATCAATTCTCCCCACTACAGATCCTGCTACCATCAGATACATGCGTACATCAAGGCGGTGTGGTCTACTGGTTGTCGGGTAGGTAAGCTCTCTCACTGGTCGAGACACCATAGCAGTACGCGCCACAATCCTTGACTCTCCCAACGTCAGAGCTTTCAGAATGCCACCTTCTATTTTTGCAGCGACTGTGGATTCTGTCGCGGTGCAGTCATAGCTTTATGCCGTGGACCTTATCCGATACAATTTTATTCTAGGAAAAAAATGGATCCAACATGGCGGTTATCACCTAAACTGATGAAGCGATTCTACGAACCTCTCGTCTTGTTGCGAGTCCTGGCCCAAGTCCAAGGCGAGAGAGTGAACGGGGGTGGTATCGAGGACACCACTGTAGGCGACATGACCGTGGCGCAGACACGTAGAGAAGTCATGCAACAACTGTGTGTAATGGGCGACTTTTTGAATGGTGGAGATACTGTGACAGCGATAGCTTTGGAAAACTTGCCGCAGGGTCCGAGATATTGGCTGGCTGCCAACGCGCAACTGGAGAAGATTGAAACTTTTTTGACAGAAGTACTCGGAATGTTGGAGGCACAAGCCTCGTCGATACCTCACGAGGATGCATTCTCAGCCTTAGAGCACAGGCTGTTCAACAAGTTCGTCGACTTCCACCACAGACGCATCAGGAAGTATTGGAAGTTGCTACAGCCTTGCATCAAGCAGGAGCTACAAAGAATTGACTCGGCTCGGGAGGGCGATCTTCGCGCTGAAGGTATGCTTCTCAAACATGTCATACCCTCGACTGCCTATCGAGCTCACCGGCATGTGTAGAGTACTCTACGTGGTTGCGTGCCTATCAGTCTCCACTCAGCGACCATCGGAGCAGTTGCGAACTCACCTTATTGGCATACGAATCCAGGCATTCCGAATTCCTCCGCGTCGCTGTTGATCCGTTAAACGCAAGGCCAACAGCTTTCGAACGCGACTCTACTAAGACCATACGCCACTATATCGGCCGCCTCTGCGCACCAAAGCGGGCTGCTGTTTTGCTCAACCGCGCTACTCAACATCATCCTACTCTGTTTGAGGGATTCTCGTTGCAATGTCAGAGTGCCGGCAGCATGTCAGCAACACCGATCCCGCATGCCGGTCTCACGCTGGAAGGTCTTTCTAGTCGTATGTTCTCTACACCACTGGCGGAGCAGACTCAGTTCTTGGAGGCCTTGTTATCCCTCGACCAGAAAGGCTCGATTCTCCCCCGCGTGCGTGATCAGTACCGGGACCGAAATTGGCGACCAAGGGTACACGCGGAGTTGGCGCTGCTAGAAGTCCTGAGCGATAGGAGGGTCAGGTTCTATGACGATGATAAATACATCGCCTGCAGCAAGGCAGCATGCTTCTGCTGCTACCATTACATTTGCGCTCACCAAGGTGCTTTTGTTCGTCCTGCATGCCACAACAAGGTCTACCTGAACTGGAAACCTCCTGATTTGAGCACACATACTGTGGCACGATATGCTCAGCAGCGGGATGTCATGATCAGCCTGACTACTCACATCAGACAAGCTGTCGTTGACAGGGTCCTTCGTGCCCAGTATGGCGCCAAATGGCATCCAGATTCAAGTACTGGTATAACTGCGTCCGTGATGGATTCAAACAGCCGGGCGACGGATAATGACTACGAGGGAGCTTCGAATTTAAATTCGTCCGATGGCGACCGCAGAAGCTCTCAAGTCTCCCAGCAGGTTTCGGACTCTGTAACGAATGAGAGTGAGGATAGTGAAGACGGTGGTGTTTCATTGACATGATATTGGATATCCGCAGGAAATTCCTTAGGGCATCGATGCGGGAAACAGGGACATACGAGGACAAGTCGACCAGAAATACTAAAGTTAACAGCCCGTGTCATACGCACTGGCCGAAATCCCCTTCGGGTAAAGAGCTTTGAATGACGATATGTCTCATAAAGAGATCGTTCCTTGGTAGGTCATACCTCTAGAAATGCTCGTCTGAACATCTTATAAGTGTAAGTGCATGTTGCGTGCACGAAACCTCATTGAAGTTGCCGTGTTTAGACGAGCGTTGGGGCCACAATGTCAAGAGTGTGACGAGTTTCCCGGGTCGAGAGTCGGTCTCGGGCTAAACAATTCAAAGTGATCCAAATCACGTAAGTTTTGTGCCAAAGAGCAGGGATGGAAGGGGGGGGGGGGGGTCGAAGGCCGTTCATATCGCACCGGCATCAGACCTAGTTATGTCCATGGTTATCGCAAAGGCGTAGCAACTATATATTGCGATCCTACAGGGTATTATCACGTGAGGGTTTCTTTGAAGAGTAGTTGGCAGCGGGTGTTGGGTGAGATAAGTCAGTCTAAGTGAGTGTGACATTTCAGTAAGGTTGTAACATGAGTTGAACACGATTATACCAAGGAACTCGTTTTTCGCTATATACGTGCCTTGATTCGCTGTGTACGGTTCAGCGCTCTGGAGCGCAAGTCGCCTTAAGCGCCTTGGCTTTTGGATCCCACAGAGCGCTTCAGGCTATCTCCTCGTGATATGTTCGGAGATCCGTAACACTGTGCTCCGTCAGGAAGGAGTCCTGACTAGCTACTAGTGGCTCAACTCGTCCCTAGCAGACTTCGCTTTCTGGTGCCTACACAGGCATGGCGTATCGGGCTCGAAGAACAGTCCGTGCGTGGGAAGGTATGTCCCTACATAGAGCTTTCTTGTTAGCAGTGTTTGAAGTTCGTTATGCATGATTCGCCATAGTCAGCACTGGGGAGCGGTGTTCATTGTTCTAGACACAGCACGCCGAGACGGTGAAGCTTCGAGAGAGATGCCTGCCTTTCCGCAGCGCGGTAGACCCGACTTTAAATTCGGCTTCTGCTGTGGCCCAGTGCCTCTGTTGAAGTGTACCACAACATCATTAAGAAGTTGAACGTCTGTCTTGATCCGAGTCTAGGTTATCGGGTTTAACAAAGATATGGGACGTAGAGGGCAGCACGATATGTATTTCCCATCCCACCCGCAGAGGAAGAACACCGTAGAGTCAACGGAATCTCTCCAGAAACGTACCTGGGTCTGGAGGTATTGCAGGTGGCGCAGACGATCCGGGGGGGAAGTGAAGTTCGTGCAGAGGAAGGGAGGAATAGTGTTCGTGGAGATCGGTGACGTAGCACGAGGACTCACGACGGCGGACGAGATATGCAGTGTGAATATAGAGCGGTACCGACGGGGTAAGCGAACGGGACTGGTGGGCCCCTTAGTTGGGCGCTTGTTCTAGCAATGGAAAGGTCCGTAGTAGGGGCGGTAGAGCTCGTGGTAACCTTCTCCACTTCTAACATTCGTCCCGGGAAGTCATAGTGTCCAGTGACAGCAGGGTCAACTGCCAGGGCCTACTGTCGCGGCCAGGCTGTTGGTCGTGATACAAAGTCGCGATTTTGGAATAAGGTAAGAGAAGAAAGGCACAAGGGCAAAGATGGGACTTTGCAGGCGTGCTATCAGATTTGACCAACCTCACCGTGCTACGTGTCAAGATGTTGACAGAAGTTCACTTTTGTCGGAAGATACTCTCGCCTTAGTAGTTTCAGTCTACAAAGTGCCATTGATACATGATCGGATTGCTTCAGGACTTGATATACTTGCTACTTCGGTCGAAACGAAGGTCTTTGCGGAGTCCGATGATTAAGCTAGACATGACTCCACAGAGGTGTTGAGTGCCATATCGACCGTAATTCTTCTCTTAAATCCGTGCATAACAGAAGGTCGAATATTATGTTGAATGTAACGAGATTATGGCTTATGAAAATCTTGAGCTTGATTGCTAAACCACGTGCTGAAATGTGACTCAATGGTTGAAAGGCAGCAGCTCAGACTGTTTAGCTGCACAAAGCCGGTGTGTGACGGAGATGACCAATCGGACAGCATAATCAACATACCGACCCTTATGTTTCGTTTGACGCTCATACGGAACATAAGTAATTCCGTCATACTTACTACTGGTGGAACCGATACGGTTTGGATTGATGCGTTACAAAAGCATACCAGAGGACCCTCATACTTTGCAGTCTGCTATGTAGAACGGTCGTTCGCTGTTTGTGGCAGATAGCGCGGCGCAAGCTATGTAGACTGTTAAAGCCAAAAGTCCTGCATAGCAACTAGTCCTCAAGATTCCATCAGAAAAGTTTAAATAGTCAGACCAGTCCAGAGCCTCCGGGACTGTCGAAGTGGTACATACTCCTCCACTCCGTGATATAAGAATCTGCTGACTGATCTCCCGTTGAAACGAATCGTGACGCCGTTACCTCTGGAACGTTGGCGGTAGAGGTGTCCGACTCCGTCAGATCATCCATGTGAGCCAGGGACCACTCCATCAGACTGCGATACACGGGTGCAAACTCCCTCGTCAGATCGAAAAGCCCGATCGCTCTCAGGCGGTCCACGAAAAGGTCAAACTTGTCTCCGGATTTCGGAAGTATCTTTGTCCAGCTGCGTTTCGATAGCATAACGTTAGCATCTCTTGATCAGCCGTTCGACAGCCCTGCAAATATGCTTACTATGACTCTGGAAGCTTTGTGCCCAGTACGAGTGCAATGCCGTAGCTGGTATGTTCCTCGAGATTCTTGAGACGATGTCCGAGGTCTACCATCGAGTCCAGAATTCTTAACGTACTTTCGCAGCTCTCAAGGAACTGATGGCGGATATATAAGGCTTGCGCAGCGTCTTTCGTGGATACGAGCTGATGTTTTCTGCGCAAATCCACAAGCAGTACGCATGAACATCGCTGAACGATACATGACTAAGAGTCCATGTGCTTCGTTCATTGATACAACATGACAAGTCTTGCTTGTAGGTCTGTCACATTCCATTCGGCGATTGAACAGTGTGTCCAGAAGGTCATCGGGCAGCGCGACCATTGCTCTCCGAAGTCATGTAAGAAGTCGAGTGTGGCAGTGTCGGGACCTTCATAATTGAGCATTCTCTGCCATTGTGCCCTTTCATTAGCTGCTTTCATTTTTATTGTGAACGGCGATCCTTTGAATATTGCTGGACGCCGATGTTGGAGATCGTGTAACTCTTCCAAACGTGTGCGGACCAATATGGCGTCCTGCCAATTATTAGTCGAGCGTGCTTTCACAGTAGGACTTAGTGCATACCTCCTCGTCTCTCCCACTCAACGAACGTAGTAAACTCGCCATTGCAACGGAGCCTTTCTGTGTTGTGTCGATGCTCTGAAATCCAGCCTGGGTTGGAAGAGACCCAACGTTCAAGTACTGCTGTATGGCCTTATCGTGATCGCGACTGGATTCGAAATATTAGGCCTCTCGCGTATGTTGCCGGACCTTTCGTGAAAGGGAGGCGGAACGAAGCTAACGCGCCGTACTGTACTTTAGCGCATAGTCTAATTGATACTACTGCATTGCCCATCCACGAACGTGCAATCACAATACGGTAGTGATCAACTATTACCAACATAGCATTTGCAGCTGCAAAGATGAACAATGTACAAGCTATATTGGGAGGCGCTAATCTTTTACATGCAATGGCGATGACACGTCAAGCTGCAGTGTAGACGTGTCATCAAAGGTCTGGTCGATAAAAACAACAAGAACCCTTGTAAGCATCGGCCGCATATGGTTGGGAAGAACGCTAGTGGCTCACTATGCACTGTGGGGACAATTTCTGTTCACTCTTCAATCGTGCGACAGGTCGTCGGACCCATGCGTCCATTAATACAAAGCATGTCGAGAATGAGCCTTCCAGCGTGGACGTGGATTTTTATTATCGCATTGTGAGGGCCTCGTAGGCATAACGCTTCTCGTCGATAAAATGCCGACGCACTCAGCTCTACTGCCGTTACACATCGATTTCAGTTCCGAGGACGAGTTCGATACCTTGGCATCCGATGTGGAAGTCATGTCGACTTCGGAACAATTGGAGTGGGAAAGAGTATTGGCTTGGCAAGAAGTACTTCGAATTCGCGCTCGCCGAACAGAACCTGGTCGAATCAACAGTAGACGAGTCCGCACCAGAACTTGATGTGTGTACAAATCTCCAACAACCTCCAGGATCAATCGACTGACGTACCGACACAGGCGAGACTACAGGCATCATTTCGAGAATATCCGTTCACAGAAACTCTCCGGTACATTCAGGGTCGAGTGGAAGCGTCGCGTTTCCGCAACAGTTCGGACGATTACGAAGGACTTATGACATTAATCGGAAGTAAACTGCGCAAGAAGAATCGCTCTGAGATGCGGACAATGATCATCGGTTTGCGAGAGTACAAGAGTGACGGCGTCCACGTGGTGCGGGGAGAGAGTATCGCCAAATCCCAGGACTCGTATGCAGAGATCGATACTGCAGGTCTAGGTCGATACGCGACTACTCTCAAAGAACATGGAGAAAAACACGGTGCCATTGTGCGCTGTATAGCAAGACCCCTATCGACATATCCACCGCGTTATGAGGCAACGCTAATGTACCAAGGAACCATGGTCAAGGCGGAGGCTAAATCGCAGAGGGAGGCTCGACAGAAGGCGGCAATGAAAGCTTGTGACAAACTTGATATTACTGTCAAGTAGCAATGGGTAGTCCTTACTGTGGGACTGTCGGCCGATTCGATGTCAAAAACACTTCGGATTTCATGCAAACAGCCTTCTTTACTGGTCGAACGACTAGATCGGGGTCTAGACTTAAGTTATATTGTACTTCTCTGCGATGCGATCATTAATAGATCGCTCAAGTCCAGACTTTGTAACCTCTTCCACGTGTGCAATCTGGGACCATGCAGGTCGAATCACTCAGCTGTACGATGCCCACAGAGTTTTGGTCGCTGCGTGATGAGCTGGTGAGTGGACGACCGCCAGGGAGTACAAGAGTGCAGGATTCTCTTTCGTTTCAAACAACCATCCCAATACGTAGTACCCACTATCCATCGGGATTCGACAGAACGAGGACATGGATCAAAACACACAACATCAGAACACGGACTACCCAGACATTCTTTCGTCGAAGGAAGTGGAGCTTTTCCGTGGAAGGTTGGCACTTCTTAGCATATTATCACCAACAGAGGGAGTGCGCAGTAAACCCAGACGTAACGCATGGTACAGATTTCTGGACGACCTTTGTGGCTTGTGCGATCCAGACCCAGGAGGGAAAACAGTTGTAGCAGTTGCCGTAGAAGGTAGCGCATACTGCACAACGTTCTGGGTCGCAGCGAACAGCAAACAAGACAAAGCCTACAATCACTTGAAATGGCTTTTAGAGAGTCTTGACTGGGCTCGACATTCTTCCCAGACATCTGTTGACGCTATCGAAGCCTCCATCCTGCACAAGACGGTGCATGCCAGTTGTCGAAAACTTCGGAACTACGCATTTTGGCTTCAAAGAAACGCGGAAAGGGCAGAAGGGACACCGCAATCACGTTCAGTTGCAGGTACGCATATTTTCACGAAGCTCCACGTCTTGGAGCTGACAGAGCGCTTGAGGGCGATACGTGCTGGATCGTATCCGAGTTCTCCTGGAACAGACCACGCCTTCTACCGATCTCTGCACCGCGGCGTACGTCCTAGGCAGGGAAGAGTATTCCCAAGAGCTGAGTGCGGCTACAGCATTTCAACCAGAATCCAACATATGGTCTTCTTTGCGCCATTACCTCGGCCGCCTGGCTTGGTTCGTGAAGGTTGTCAAATTTGTCGTCCGTGTGGCGCAGACGACTCAATTGTTCAGCAAACCTTACCGAGTCCAGCCGATACAAGGTATAAAGCGATACTCCCGCTCTAGGAAGATTGATACCTCTGAAATTCTCAACTATCGTAGACCGCATGTTTGTCGCTCCGGCTTCTGGGCAAATGCAACAATTCTTAGATGGCGCAGACGACATCCGTCTACCTGACGCTTTCACGGCCAAATTCAACGAGGCAAATTCCCGGTCGCAGGTTCATGCAGAGATCATGGTATTGGAGTACTTCTATGCCAACCGCCTCGAATTCCTTGGAGACGACCGATACATTGGCTGCAGTAAGCCTTCGTGCTAGTGTTGCCAATGGTACATGTTCTTTCACGAGATGAAGATTCAGCCAAGGCCTTCTCACTACAACGTATGGAGCAAATGGTCGCCAGCTGTCTGTATGGACCTGCTCGGCCGTACACTTGGAGTATCTAGCAAGGCACCTCTCCTGTCATTGAGTCGCCAGATCGAACGACATATCTCAGAGCACATAACGGCTGACATATCTCTTTCGGTTGACGGACGAGGATTTGAGTCCATCACTGATCTGTCACTGTCGCTGCCAACGATTCGCAGTTGATAACCACAACGTTTAAAGCCGCGGTATCGACCCATGATCGAATGTCACAGGCTCAGCGGCGGAAGCGTTGACCAATAGTTGGATGTAGAAAGGTCATGGGAAACGCGTGGTACGATGTCAGTTTAGTTGCAAACTAATCTCGCTCCTGCATGCGCGGCAAACAATTCGGAATCACTTCGTCACATGGAAGAGTTCCTATTTCTTTCCGTTGCTTGATTGGATCTTCTCAATCTATGGGCTAGGTAGCATAACAAGTTTATCGTCGCTGCCGTAGCTACCCGTTCGCCCTGCATGTCAGCAAACCCTACCGCGTGGTGCGGTATGCTGTCTAGTAGCTCACCTGTACCCCATGCATTAGACATCCTTAGCTTGACGGGAGACGTTTCAAGGGCCGTATCGACTCGTCGGTATGTACATGGTCGCGCCTTCTGGGTGGTCCAATCGCACCCATCCACGTATGAACTTCTATGCTGGAGTGGAGACACGTAATAGCACGTCACGTTGCAGGAACAGTCGACCTCACCCACAGGGGCTGCTTTGTTGTAAGCGTAGCAAATCGTGAGGATGACAACCCCAACGAAATAAAGCATCGATCGAAACTTTTGCAAATGGACATTGGCACTCGTTTGTGCAACTTCCGGATTATTCTTGATGGTCATCTTTTCTTCAACGCAAATATAGCTGTACTGTCGCCCTTCGAGAACTCTTTCTCTGGTTCACTGTCTAGCAACTCGACATATGATTGGAGTGGTGTGAGACTGGAAAGTATACTTGCTAT
>JAWDJX010000177.1:0-14557 GCA_033117895.1 Extremus antarcticus | reverse complement strand
GAACCGACGACCATGCCGACTGTTTTCAAAGTATAGTTAGGCAGCACATAGCCTTTCAGTCGGTCGATGATTTGTGCTGGGGTCGGGATATCCCTGTTGTCAACTCAGATGCAGAGCAAAAGGAAGAAGCTTGGCAGAACTGCGGCCGGCGGAATCTGAACTAGGGTGTATCGCCGCCAAATCTACAGCGAGGGTCGTGTGAGTGGATCCGCGGACCGAGACCATGAGCGGCATCGATGACCCTTCGAATTCGGACTCGCTGGTCCGTATCGCTGAGAAACGTTTCCATGTCCGGGAGCGCGGTAGACATGGGGGAGGAAGCATAGGGTGGATGTGGGGTCGTGAGAAACGAAGAGCTGAGCACGGAAGTTTGGTATCTAACGTTAGACTGCAATTGTCCGTGCTCAGCCCACAGCACGTTCAAACCCGGACAAATTAAGCAATGTTTCTCGCTCCACTTAGTGTGCTTCTGACGCTAAGGTTTATGGCGTCCGCACCTGCTAAACATAGTGGCGTTCGATCGTCTGATGAAGCGCTTCGGGGCGGGTGGAACATACAGCCGACGGACCTACCCGAACCTGACTTCTCGCTCAGACGTCAACTTAGAGGTATGCTGCGATGTCGATCCAGACTGTCTCACTCAGCGATCGAACGCGTGCTCTTAAGCGAAGATCACGTAAACTACAGCTGTAGACGGTCGTCTCGACCGTTTCGGTGAGCGATAAGGTGGGGGGTGTATTGCCGGAGTGATTTGACCGTTATCTCCTTCGCGCCAGCATCCCTTTGGGTTCCTCTGCAATGTCCATCCCGACCTTGTTGAAGACAAACGCCCCTTCTTTATAGGCACAAGACTGTACTGGAATATAAGAATGCGAATCACGCGTTGTTCTTACCGTCTTTCCACCTTCCGTCTCTACTTCGTCTCTCAAGACGTCCTTTGACCGGAAGGACAAGACTCTCGGCAAAGTGAAAACCCAGACAAGTGTCCACCTCTTACACCCCTTGTACGTCGAGGGTCAAGATAAAGAAAGCTGAGGAATCTTCGTAGGCTACGGCTAACATATCATGTGTCTTCCAGGACCGCAATTCATTCCGCGGCACGTCAAACGGTCCACGGAAAACGGCCCACATCCATGAGTACACTCGAGGTCTTATCGAGTGTGCGCCAAACCAGAACTCCGAGTAGCTCTACCCTATGTCAGCCTTCCCGTCCTCGCCGGTACTGACCAATGCAACAGCCCTACACGTCTCGCCAGACGCCATAAACCATGTCACTGTTGTTGTCACCCAGCGTTCGGAGGAGAGCGACAATCGTTCCATGGACATGGTGCAGGCTACTACAAGTAAATGTTGGAGTGATGCTCGTTCGCCGATGTGTGCGGGACTGAGTTGGATAATCTTAGTGATGTTGATGTTGACTTTCGCTGTCGTTGTCTGCGCACGATCTCGCTCCCACCAAGCCATCAGGTCAGCATCCGTTGAACCCAGCGGCCATGTTCTCAAACGATTGTCCTGGCTGTGATATAGTCTTGCTTGGCATGAAGCCGCCGAGGTAGACCTCCGATGCTGCGGTACGGCTCAAATCCACGGCCTGACGGATGGAATCCACCTGCTGTACGAGTTGCTCACCGAACGACTGAAGTTCCAATCTATGCTGGTTCAGAACAGTGTTCAGGTATACCTGAGTATTTTGCACCTGATTGAACTTGTCATCAATCTCAGCCGTCTGGGCTTCGCGGATGCGTTGCTCAAGATCTGGCATCTTCTCTCCCAGCAGGCATGTCAAAAGAGGCGTTATGATGCTTTCCAGAGTTTTTTGAAGCAGGCCGGCGAAAGCATCATCGTTTAGCAGATCGAGTCTCGCCTCTCGTTCGAGCCCATAGACGGCTTTGATCAGAGATTCCCTGGACGAAATGCCAGTGGCATTCGAGCATGTTGAGTCGTCGCGAAGGGAGTCGCTACTGCTTGTACGCAAGGTGGATGTTTCGTGGATGTGACTGGGCAGCACTCTGGCGGCAGCAGCAGAAGCATCACTGCTGTCGTGCTCTTTCTCAGAACACTCGATGCTTGGAGAGTTGCTGTTGTCCGATGGTCGCTCTCGTTGCTCAATATCGGTCGGTCTGTTGACCATTCGTGGCCTTGACGTGGGACGTGTATATGTACAAAAACGGCCCCATAACTCGCATTGTTGGCATGCCAGCCCTGTTTTCTCGCACTAAAACATGTAATTGTTAGAAAGATCACATCGACTTCTCTCTTGTCGTTCAATTGTGGGCGAAGAAGCTTGCCTTGATGTTGCGGGAGCGGCAGAAATCACACGCCATGTGTGAATAAGTAAAGTGTAGACTCTGGTAGTGAGCACTTACAGTCGTCGTTGGGGTCGCCGCGCTTTTATCGTGTGCACTGAGAACTTGCTTCATTCCAAGCGCGGTTGCAGCGATGCGGTCCCTCGAAACGTAATGTATCTAACGGCGGATGATCGCTGGTTTCGTGAGTTCTGCGCGTCCCAAACTCTTCAAAGATGGGGCGCTCTGACGCGGACCGCTTGCACCGCTTGGAACCACTCAGCCGTGTCCAGATGCATCGTTCAGGGAGCGGAGGACGTTCCGATACTGCTGAAACGCGCATGAATACGACCAAAATGCTCTTCAATGCAGACGGGGGTTCGACTTTCGCTTGATCAAATATCGCAAAATGGGCCACAGAAGCATCCAACTCTTCAATCTCGTCTCCCGAGATACGCAGGGACATCGGGCCGGTTGCGCTAGGTTGGCGTTGTGTGGAGAACGAACTCTGTTGAGAAGGCGGGATTACACGCTATACCTCATCGGGTGGCTACATGTAGCCACCCGATGAGGTATAGCGACACCTTCCCCTCTGGACTTTCGACGGGTGATTCATGCGCAACGCCGCAAACGATACCCCTGCCCGACCTGGCCAATGGAATGCACGCTCCTGGCATGTCTGAAGCAAATGGATTGGGGCAGGGTGGTCGGGAATGGGAATCGTGAAGGACTCTATCCTGCCGCTCTAATGTGGTTTAGTCCATTTCAAACAGAACGACGGGCCGGGTGATCACCCTCCTGGCGCTAGCTCGCCTCCTACTTGTTAAGCACCCAGCTCTGGGTTGAATCCTCGTCAAGTAGAGGTATACCAGAACCGAGCAATGCCGATCTAGACTGTCCCACTCAACGATCGCGCGTGCACTTAAGTGAAGATCGCATGATTTGACCGTTGTCTCGTTCGTGCCGGTGTTCGTTCCGATCCATCTACAACGTCAATCCCGACCTTGTTGAAGATAGACGCCCCGTGTTTATCGGCACAAGACCTTACTGGAATATATGAGCGCGAATCACGCGTTGTTCTTGCTATCTTTCCACCTTCCGACTCTACCGACTCTCTTAAGACGTCCTTTGACCGGAACAGACAAGACTCGCTATAGAGTGAAAACCCGAAGAAGCGTTCACTTCGTACACCTCTTGTTCGTCGAGGTCTAACAACGAGAAAGTTAAGCAATCTTTACAAACTACGGCTAACCTACCGTGTGTCTTTCAGGACCGCAACTCATTCGGCGACGCCTTAAACCCGCGGGAAACGGTCGACAACCATGACTGCATTCGAGGCCTGTTCTATAATACGCCAACCCAGAACTCGGAGTATGTTCTACCCTATGTTAGGCTTCCCGTCCTCGTCCGTACTAAACTATGCAACAGACCTACACGCCTCGCAACACGTCACAATTCGGGTCACTAATACAGTTATCACCGAGCGTTCGAAGCAGAGCGGCAATCGTTCTATAGGGATGGTGGAGCCTCGATGTTATGGGGATACTAGCCACCCAAGCTGTCCTAACTTGGTTCAGGCACGGCTATGGAGCATTCTTCTCAAGCCGAGTGAAGAGTGACTGCGGGCTCACCTTGTGTGAATGGACTCGTCCAAGATTCCTGGGCAAAACAAAGGAGATTTGGAATGGTTGGTTGCCGGCAATACAAATGCGGTCCAAGATCACGCGTAACATTTCCTTTGCAATCGTTACAGGTTACAGCCGTCCGACATTCTTCGGGCGTTCGACTATCAGTTGAGAAAGATATAAGGAAGGTGGGTTGATTTACACTGCAGACATAACATGTATGCCTTACAGGCCGCGGCCACGGCTAAGTAGCCACTCCACCCTGTTCTACGTAATGGCTTCGAACTCAGCCGGGAGTTAGATTTGTTCCACCCACCGAACAATGCCCGAGTTGATACGCCCTGGGGCGTGCAATTGCTCCACGTAGTCCTTGGTAAGGGCGGACGGTCCATCAACCCTTGAAACAGCGACCCCCTTCCGCCCTCGGTCCTCGCCTGTCTCGCTGTCCCCTCCACCGAGCAGAGCGGCAGACTTCCCCTTCCCTCCTCGTAGCCGCACTTACGCAAGCGATGCCGCGCAGGAAGGCAGTGCAGAAGACGGGGGTGGCGGAGGGGAGCAAATCAATTGGATTAGTGGGCGGGCTGTGGACAGTGACGGATGAGAGGGAGACCGGAGTGTAGACATCTTATGTGGGTAGCGCACTCCATGGGCTATCTCGTGGCTGCGTTGCTTGTGCAGCACTCAGGCATCGTCAACAAACTTGTTCTTATTGGACAGCCGCCACGCCTCCTTCTGGCAGCTGGAGCTGACTGTGCTATCAAGCACCGCGCTTGCTGGAGCCAAAGACCTTAACAGCATCGATTTCTCGAAGCTGGGACAGAGCGATTCGCTCATCATTACTGGAGAGAAAGACAAAGGTCTCGCCACCGGCACACTCCACGAAGCTCGCAGATACTATGAATGCCACTAAGTACATCCTGCCTCAGGTGGGGCATTGGCATTTGTTCGAAGATGTCGATGAGGTTCTAGGCGCGATGAAGAGGTTTCTTAGCTGGAACAACGAGCCTGGACCAGACATGCAGACCTCCAACGGATCGACGAAACAAGTGCTGTACTACCATTCCGTGCTGTACTTATGGGTAGTGCCGTCCTCCATCGTGCTGTTGCTCGAATACTTACCCATCAGCTCTAGCCAGTCTGTCGAGTCTATCTTCCTGCTGAACACCGATGTCTCCTTGGTCTTCGTGTAACTATTGATGGGTACGATAAACGCTTCGCCGTTGACCTCGATTTGTCCGTCGATGGGCTTCTCCGGACTTCGACCGCTTGTAATCTCCGATACCCTGGTGACTAGAGTACCAATAGTCGCATTCCAGAATTGCCGGATCAACCGCGCGGGGCTTGGCATACAAGAACAGACGACACCAAGGTTGACCTCTGCTTGGCTCCAGATGACGATCGGGACGAAATTCTCTGTCGGGTTGGAGGAGCGTATGTACTGAGCCAGCTTTGGGAGGCGGATAATGCTGACAACGGTCACGAACAGGCCCATGAGAAAGATGAAGCAAGCTCCAATCCTCTTGCTCGTTGACATCTTGAGCATCCAGATCTTGGGTATAGGTAGAACGCAGACGACCAGATCGAGGGTTATATTGATCGTCGCCAGGAATAGCACTTGGGTCCTGACGTTGATGTATTCGCCTCGACTTCGCCGCTCCATCTTGTGTATGTCTAGCGGCAAATTTAGCTCCACGAAGGTATAGCACGTTGAGCGGGCTTCTCACACTCGAAGGCAATAGAGACCACCAAGGCTACAGTATTGGCTGCGCATGCGCCAATGATAACGAAGCATACGATGCGGAACCACTTTGTGACTGTGCTCGGGAAGATTCGTAGGTAGAAGAGCAAGATTGAGATCTTCATAAAGTTGACGACCACGGTATAACACATCTCACTGATCCAGAATAGCTTGCGAGCTGTTAGCAAGCATGCCGACGCACAGAATTAGCAGTGCATACTTTGTTGATCGACGTAACGTCGTGCCACCCAGGCACCAGCATCCAGATATCTCGACCCAGACCTATCTGGACGACTAGTCGTACACATCAGCGAGTTCCAAGTATCTTCAGGGTTTGCATATTCGCACTTAGCTCGACACACACCTCCATACCAATCAAAAACGCAAGAACGACGAGCATAGTCCAGTCGTCCCAGCCGTGCCCTGGCCCGCCCGACCATGAAGAGCGGGCGACGAAACGGAGCGCAATAGCCAGAAGGGCAAGACCGAAGAACGACCAGGACACTGTCCGGGTCAATGGTCCGTTGTCTCGAATTGGTGCTCCGCTTTCATCGGCCGAATATTTTAAAGAGGTCAATGTCTCCTTTATGATGCAGGTGCCACTCATACATTGCAAGACGTCGGCGTTGAGATTGGCGTTGATGCATATGCCGGCTGCATCTGTCGGCGACCAGTCATATTGCGGCGCCAGTTAGTAATTTTAGATACATGCTGAATGCACGACTTACGCTGCATGGTGGTAGACCGCGGTTCAATGCCTGAAGCTCCGCCTCGGTAGTGTTGTTCGCGCGTACTAGGCTGCAGAATGTGAAGAATGATAACGCCACAAAGAAGCCGCGATACTGCTTGATGTTTGGCCGTAGTAAGGGTGTAAATATCGATAGAGCAAAGGAAGTAGGAAGAGGGAAGCAATGGGAGATGGCAGCATATATTCCTCTTTGGTGTGTTGTGCCCGCATCGTCCTCTCCTACAAAGGTCGTCTCACCTTCACAAGACTCCGGTCGGACTCTACAAGAGCACGAGAACCCAGTAGAGGAAGATGTGAATCGGAGGGGCGTCAAACCTCGTAGTAACATCTCCACATTGGTGGTCAGACTAGGGTCATGAATCGTACAATGGGATCGCGGATCTGGGTTTGGACCGCATGAGACTGTGGTGGGTCGGGGGAGACTGGAAGCCTGACAACTGTAATTCAAGGTCTTCTCTTATAGCTAGAATTCGGGGCGCTAAAAGTTGACCTATGTCGGGACCCCAGACGCCACACGGATAAGGGTCCAACGATCCGATCTAGTGGCACCGGGCAATGAGGACTCGATCCGATACCAACAGTCTTGGACAGGAAAGTTGGACGCTAAAGCTGCATTTGACAAAAGTTAAGCAAAAGGAGGGCCTTTCCTTTCTATTGGACCCACCACGTTTATGATGGTCAAGGCTCCACGGCCATTGGAGAAGGCGATTTCGAATGGAACAAATATCTGTCAATAACTTGTCAATTGCTAAGTCAAACTCTGAAGCTACAAGTGATGAGTTACAACACAGTCCGTTTGATTTGACAAGCTCTCCATGGAGCCGTCCTCCGCTATTACTGCCAGGACTCGTTAGGATAAGTCCATCCTGCCAGATGTCATGTGAAATCTGTGTGCGGATGCATAAGGCACGCGGCTTGCAATTCCGTGCTACTCCCGGTATTCACTTCGGTGGTGGCCGGTCGTGGCCCGCCGATGAAGTAGGTATGCAGTCTGCTACAGTCTTGACTAAGATGGTTTGCTCGGTGCGTACGAAAATCCATCTCGTAGCAACGCAGCCAACAACATTATCCAAAGCGGTAATGGTTGCTATAGTGCCGGTATCTTGTGGCAGTGTCTGCTCTAGCCAATGTTCTTCTGGTCCTTCCCTCCGGAACAGACCAAGAGTGTCCTCAAGACGTCTGTTCTGCAGGAAGGAGGCAAACTCTTCCAAGAATTCCTTGTTGGGTGTTTGAGTAGACTGCTTGGGGATGTGTGCCGAAAATTCGTACGGAAGATATTCGCGCTGCCCGTACAAGAAGAAAAGGATCGGAAAGATGGGACGCAGTCCCAAGATTTCCGGTCGACACCTGTCTACCTGGCGGTCTTCTTCCAAGCTCCTAGTGTGGACCATAACTAGGTCGTTGGCGATGTCGTCGTGACGGTGTAGTAGTGAGATGCCAAAGTCTTCATGCAGCTTATGTCGGACGAACATCTTGGCGAGCTCATGCAGTACAGCCGCATCGACATCATGGTGCTGCTCTTCGAAAAGCGTAATCGTGCTGTAAGACGCTGCGGCGCGGTGAAAGTTGGCGGAGAGTGGCTCCATGAAGTGCAGTTGGGTATGTGAAAATTCGGCACGTAGCAAGATCCGAGGAATTAGTAAACCAACTTCGCGAGTTCTTGGCGAAAAGCTCGGGTCACATCCCAACTTTCGATCAGTTCGTCTCCATTCCTAATACAATCGTCGGCGATGGAGGACACCAACCACTCCATGGTACATTACGCAGCTCAAGGTGCTATCGGAGAGGGGTTCTCGGAGGAGGACCTCGCAGATGCAAGCAAGTTCATTGAGGACGCGGAAATAGCGGACGTATGGAAACGTCATCCCGAGAAGGTAGTACCTTTCGAGATGCTCGAGAAAGTGGACTGGGCAACTAAAGTCTCTGCATGGGTAGACAATTGGGTAGCGGTACAGTTGCTGAGGTCGATATGTCTTTCACGGGGCCATGCTGACCAGTCCAACGCAGCGCGAGCAAAACATCGAACGCGCATCCACCCACGTCGGCCGTGCACCCGAGCGAGGAGGACCTGCGCTCGTCCGGTCTTTCTGCATGTTTCGCCTCAAAGCGTTCACAACTGCAACATGGCTGCCAGTGTCGGAGGGACTGGGAAGAGATGCGGACAAAAGACAAACAGTGGTTTTCGTCGCACTCATCGATCTGGATACCACCAATGGCTTTTTCATGTCGCTGAAGAAAGGGCAGGATGTATGCGTGGACAGTCGGGCAATTGTGTATTTCCCGCCTACTGGAGGTGGTTCGGGCTTGTTTTTCTGCCTGAACCTATGAATCTTCACGGATTCATGAGAACGCTAGCCATGGATTGGACGCAAACATCACGGAATGCTTGTATCCAAGCGCCTCGCTGATCCGCCTCATGCTGCGTTAAGCTTAGCGTATGGCACGTAGAACTCGTCACTTCGGCAGCTCACTCACCTGATACTTGTATTCAGCACCTGGTACACCAAGCCTGGAATGAAGAGGCGGGTCCGCGTTGGCGCCTGGTCTTCGGGCATGAGGAACCGAGGTGTGGTCAGATTTTGTCTTAGAAATTTCAGGCTCTCCTCGGCGGAACAAGCGAGGTGATAGTAAGATACTGGATCGTATGCCCCTAGAATCGTGAGTCAGGAGCTTTGTCATAGCACGGGGCCAACTAACATAGCAGTATGAGCTCGGCGGCTCGATGACCCCAGCCGTGTCCGTTGAGATTGTCAAGAAGGCAATTGATGTATTTGACCGCGTTCAAGATCCGCTGACAATATGTTCTACTCTTTTCACCAATGCAAATCTTCACGATGTCCATCACAGCGTCCTGGGGAATCGTTCCAGTATCGAGGAGCACAACACAGGCGGACAGAAGGAGAAACTGTTGAAACACTGCGAGCTTTACGAGCGTCGACGCGCTTGCTTTCCGTTCTGATGTAGATGTCGCATATCGTCGAACTCGATCGAGCAAGTCAAGTGATCCATCTTCGAGTGCGTTGACCACCAAGGACGAAGAGACGGCACCTCCTTCGTCGAGCAGATAGGAGGCTGCATTGTCTGTACCTATGATTCCATACAGATTTGCTTTACGGATCGCCGCTTTCCAATTTGTGGCGTCTGGAGTTGCTTTGATAAGTCGGCGTGCAACCTTTTTCCATCTAGATTCCGGTGGCTCCGCAGATCTAGTGGTAGACTCAACTGGATTCCTTCTAGATTCCGGTGGCTCCGTAGATCCAGTGGTAGACTCAACCGGATTCCATTGTATGAAGTGGCTGCGTTCGGGTGAACGCTTGCGCTTCCGCTTGCGGAGGCTGCAAGCTGCCGGGAGGCGAGGAGGCTCCGAGCACGCGTTCGCGCTGGTGATCGGAGGAAGAATATCAGTGGGTGGACCGGTGTATGAGGAATGGCGCTCATTGAACCGAACAACTATACTCTCAAGAAGCTCAATGTACTCTCCGTCAGTGCCAGCGAATGGGTATAGTCGTGCGCGCATTTTCGGTGTTTGATATTCGAAATGGAGTTGTAAGGAGGAGAGAGAGATAGAGAGGGTGTCGCTATACCTCATCGGGTGGCTACATGTAGCCACCCGACGAGGTATAGCGTGTAATGCCGCCTTCTCAACAGAGTTCGTTCCCCACACCAATTCTTTCCAAGGTGGGAGTGGATACGGATGTGCGCCGAAGCGCCACTTTCTGGCGCTTGGACTCCTCCTCATTTATGGGACCGCGATCCAAGGGGAGTGAGACAACCTCGATGGCGGTCTCATCCCAGTAGTACGGCCTTTCCAAAAAAAAAAAGGGCGTACCTGGAGTTTTCTCCTGACCAGGCCACAGCAGATTTTCTGAAGGTTCTGGTGGAACAGTTCGTGGAGGTCGAAGAACGTGTGGGCTTGCAGTCCAAGCTCATTCTAAGCGCGGGATCTGGTACCGCCCGTCTTCCCCTGCGCATGGATAGGCTAGACACTCCGATCCAGATCTACAGAGACGCTAAGCAAGCGTCTTTAGAAGTTACTTCACATTACCTGCTCTACGTACGCTAACCATGGAGCGTTTGCAAACTTCATTCCACGATCGCATCGTTTGGAGATGTCCTTGATGCTGAGACTGTGCGGAGTTAAAGAACTCTAACTTGGCCCCTTCTTAATCTTCTACAGCCGCGAGCCTCTTGCATTTCGCTCGATAGCCACGATGGCCAAGGTATCTTTGAAAATCTCAACACTGCAACGGTCGGGCCAATGAAGTCCATAAGCAAGCATACTTACGTATAGTTCACGTGTCCGATCGATCATTCGAACGTGTAATGCTTCATTACCGTGCGCTGTTCTAAAAATCGTGGCTTTGGTCGTCGGTTGAAGCGCCCCGAGGCGGGGTGACCATGCAGCCGAGTCTGAATGTAGAGGTTGGGTGGGTCTTGCGAATGAACGGATCGGAGCTCGAACGCTGCGGTAACTTATAAGACCTCGTAGATGTCTTGAGAATACTTCACGTCTAATGTCCTCTCCTACTTCTGCTGATCAAGACTAGGATCGACTTTTTCCCTTCCCCTTTAGATGTCACACAGTACTGAGCACTTCGCCACGCCTGTGGCAGAAGTCGACGCCGCCGCGCCCGACGACGGTCTTGTCGACGAAACTGCCCCGGACGAAGTAGATTCAGCGTACGGTCCCTCCGTGCAGGGAAGTGAGACCACTTCGCTGGATCCATTCACTAAAGAGTACCGCAAAGAATACGGGCGGACATATCACTCCTACGGTTCGACGGAGCATTGGGGTCCGAACGACGAGAAGGCGCAGAAGCAGCAGGATCTGAGCCATCATGTCTGGACTCTTGCACTAAAGAATGAGTTGTTCCTAGCTCCGGTCAAAGAACCGAAGAATATTCTAGATGTTGGAACAGGCACCGGTATGATGTGGCTGGGCGATGACTCGAGATGCCCTACGTTCGACATTGATTACGTGGCAGATCGAGCGACGCTAACGGAAGATCGTGAACATCTACAGGCATATGGGTGATTGAAGTCGCCGAAAGATACCTCAACGCTACAGTTACCGGCATAGACGTCTCCCCCATCCAACCCCTCTTGGTGCCAATTAATGCCTTCTTCCAAGTCGATGACTACAACCTCGAATGGCTGGATGAAAGCAAGTACAATCTCATCCACGGGCGGGAGCTTCTTGGCACGAGCCCGAGTTGGCCAGCAATATACCAGCAAGCGTTGAAGTGAGCTAAGCACCACAACCGCACTACAATCCGTATATCTAGCCCATTCTGACGTAAGGTGCCTGGTTGACGTTGCAGAGCTCTCGAGCCAGGGGGCTGGTATGAGCAGCACGAACCCAGCTTCTCCTTCCTCTCCGACCACGGCCAGCTCCCGGCGAACCACCCTTTCGCCAAGTGGGAAAGCCTGATGACGGATGCCGGCGAAAAAACTGGCCTAAACTTCGACGTCGGCAACAAGATCAAGAGCCGGATGCAGGCGGCGGGGTTTGTGAACGTGACGGAATACCGCATGCAGTGGGATATTGGGGATTGGTCGGAGGATGAGCATCGGAAGATAGGTGAGTTGAATTTAGGGATGATTGTGCTTGTGCTGCTGGTACGCTAACTAGACTCCTTTGGGCGTGCTAGTTGGGCGGTGGAATCAAGAGCGCATCAGCAAGGGCATTGCCGACTTCTGCAGCCGTCGACTCATCAACCATTTGAGCGTATGTCTTTTCAGATCGTGCCTCATTGACGACGACTACGTCATATTTATCGGTCCACAACTGACAGAGCTGTGATAGTTCACTGCGCAAGAAGTCGAAATCTTCTGCGCGCACATGCGGAGCGCCCTACACGACAAGGAGTTACACCCGTACCATTGGTGGTAAGTACCTTGCATTCTGGCGTTCTAACGTGGACCGCTAATTCTGTGACAAGTTGGTTCGTGTACGGACAGAAGCCCGAATCCGGGAAAGAGTGACTTCCGTGAAACTACTCCAAAGTGCAGTTGCTCCTGATCCTCCTGAACCGACAACGGATCGAGCGCACACAGGCCGAAGGCTCGCCCGACATGCAGCTTAACACTCTTGGAATGCTCACCCGCCACAAATCAGTTCTGCTGCGAACCCGGATCCGCAAGGCGGGCAACAGTAAGGTCATCCACAACGAAGTGCCGCAGCAGCCGGCACGATTGCCGATTCCCCAGTGGTAGGAAACGTCCAGATAGCCGTAATGCCGTCCATACAAACGTCTTGTTCGGGGCAACTTCGATCCGCATTCCCTAATAGAGTGCCGAACTTTATCGACGCTAGCAAATACAATCCACCAAAAGCTCTTGAAGAAGACAGTTTCACTCGTCTGTGTTTAAGAGCACAGCCTCCATCCTTTTGCTTAGTTCCGTATATGTCGCAGGGTTGGTAGTCGGAGATGAATTAATGGAAGGATCAAACACGAGCGCCTTGTCGCAAATACACACAGTATTGAGTCTGGGGACTTGTGTGGTACCATGTTCATGTGGTCGGTAACGTTAGTGTTCGTTGGCCTGCAGTCGGGGTTCTGAGACTTCAAAGCCGCGCGAACGAGGGTTGAATGCACTGTGCCATCCTCCAGTTCAAGGTTGCTTTATCTACTCTGGACAGCCCCTGCCGTGCTAGCTCTTCATCGACACACGACTGCGGCTGCACCTTGCGCCAATAATCCACCTCCCGCAAGATGGATGGACACACCTCAAATTCGCTTGACAGTGTTCTAGCTTGCTCCAACGTGATCCGCTTGCATACAATTAGTGTCGAGATTCCTGTTGTGTCTCAGTAGATCCACTAGAAATGTCGACCATCCAGGCGCCGTAAAACCAGCCGCTTGCTGCCATAATCGCAGGAGTTACGTACGCTGCAAGGCCTCTCGCATACTGTGCTTCAACTAACGCCAGTCCCATCCCAAGGTATTCTGATGAGGCTCTAAATGCTTGAGTAACGGCTTCGATCTTGGCTGATAGCCGACGACAATCCTGCAGAACCCGGTCAGATCCTGAGCGACGGCCGATGCAGCTGCAAGTTGAGCTTCCTCTCGTTGGTGCTGCTCCTCTCCTCCCCGGAGCGCCTCTTCTTGCCTTGCGCATTTGGCTTCTTCGCGCCGTGCACGCAAGTATTGGAATGATACTGAAGAGAGCACGACGCGGCAGAGTGGAACCTCGCCACACAATGAGCAGGGCAAGATTCCGCCAACCCAGCATAGCTTGCAGGATTGCGCATGCTTATTTGGTGGCTCCACAGCACCGCCAGGTACCTCTGCTAGTGTCTGACGATGATAAGCCAATCATTAGAAGTGGCTCTAAACACGTTCGAGTCAGCGAATGGCTAGCAATGCTTGTCAACGTCCTTGATCGTAAAGCTCGGTCCACCGCTGTCCTCCCGGCAAGAACGCTACAGTATGATCCCAGACACTGGACATGTATAGTAGTCAAATGTACGCAGACCATTACCCTGCCTGATGTTCTTGCACTGATGTTAGAGTGGGTTAGTCGCTTCCTCAAGGACAAGGACCTCTGTAGCGTAAGGTAAACTTACCCAGTCGATATGGATTGTGTTGAACTGCGCACGTTGAAGAGGTCAGAGAGATGTCACTGTTGCCAGCACTCACCATCAACGGCTATCTAGACGACCCGTTGATTGCCCAAGGAGCGGTAAGGAAGGAGATGTTCAGCCGTCGCGATGTTGTCGATATCGTCGTCCAAACCCTTCCACTTCTGCTGGCGCCGAAGCCACTCGAACACGGCCATGATCACTTAATGCTCTTGCCCTTGCACTTATCGAGTTGCGCATGCTAATGTTGGCATCGTTGTTAGCGCTGGAAGACCCATCTTTAGGGTGAGTATTTGTCTGTCGACCAAGTCACAAAGATCGGGTGGGCATACTGAGAAGTCAGCCTTGCGTTTGTTGTACGTCTGTAGAACAGGGCTACATTTGAACGTCCTGCTCACACCTAAATCGCCGCCACAAGGTATCTATTCGAGGGATTGCTATCGGTGCATTGGTGATAGGTATACAAGCTTAGGCGAGCTTTCCGGTTCCACCCCGTAATTTACTGCTACCACATCCGCTGATGATCCCCTGAACTTCAGGTCCTATTGATCTAGATAGTTTGGCTGCATTTAAGCA